>JAOSBK010000204.1:1419061-1436660 GCA_027568895.1 Erythroxylum shatona
TTGTTTAATATACTTTAAATAATATTTATATGTATAAATAATTTTTATTACAAAATAAAATATAGTTAAAATTAAAAAATTATTTTTATGTTGCCAAATAGTCTACGATATGAAGCTCTTTAAAAAAAATCTCTTTTTTAAATGACAATCAAACAACTGACTTCTTGGAAAAGTTATTATCAAAAAAAATCTATAGAAAAAACTCAATTGACAAAAGCTTAACTGGTATATACTCAACCAAAGACAATCTTAACATATAAACATCAAACTTGATTTGTAAATCAACAATATTGTAGTCATTTTGTAACAAATCTACATACTATTGGATAGTGATAAACAAGAAACTTGACCATATTAATACAAATTCAATTTTATGGTGGACTGAGTGGAGGCTCAAAGGAAAATCAGGTGGAAAGAGCATCTTAATTGACATTGTGTTTAGAGGCTCAAAGGAAAATAGTATTGAAAACATCTTAATACACTTTGTGTTTAAGAGTGATAATATGTTGAATTCATGCTCAAACCTTAAGAAAAAAAGGTATTGTATTTAATTCGGGTTTGAATATTTAAATTAATCGTACTCGGGTTTGAATATTTAAATTTAATCACGAATTAATAATTAAGTTTGATAAAATAAATTTAATTCACTGATTTGGAATTATTCAATTTGTTGGTTTGTTAACTTGGAATGGAATCAGAATATCACCTTTTTTACTGTCTCTATTTGTGCTTTCTGATTTGGAAAAAGATACAAAAGAATAAGAGAACTCTTTCCACCAATGTTCATTATCGTTTTTTTTTCAAGGATTAGTCCGGGAACTAATCCCTCCGCGGCGGGAACATCTCAAATCTAGGAGGGCTACCACTGGCCCAGAGGTTTGTTGCATTCCTAAGAGTCGAACCCTTGACCGCTTAAACATCTCAAATCTAGGAGGGCTACCGCTGGCCAGAAGTTTGCTGCATTCCCAAAAGTCGAACTCTTGACCTCTTGGTTAAGCGACGAAAGTATGTGCAACCTACACCAACCCACAGGCACATCATATGATACTACAATAAGCATGAACATTCATACGAAGATCCTTACTAAATCACATCATATGATACTACAATAAGCATGAGCATTGTCTTCGCTGAAAAGGGGAACGGTGTTATTCATCATTATTGATCACACATTCACACATACGAAGATCATCCTTACGTTACTAAATTACATCACATGATACTACAATAAGCATGAACATTGTCTTCGCTGAAAAGGTGAACGGTGTTATCATCCACAGTGCAGTAAGCCTGCTCAGGGAAGTACCCATGAACTGGTTCATTAAACCCATGTCTGTAATAGTTGTGAGAAGATGCATAAGTAGTTTCGTCCAAGTACCGAGCCGCATATGGATAGTACTCACTATCATATGGGAATGGCCAAAACTCAGCTTTCCTTCCTGTTCTTCTCACCACCTTCAACACCTTCCTGTGATCCACGTACCCTGTCACTGTGACCTTTTGCTTATCCATGTCTATTTCTAAACTGTCAACTCCTGTATAATCATCCAAAACCATCAACTTCAAGTTAGAAATCATAAGCGAAAAAGGGTACTTCGGATCTGGTAATGGGATGGACTTGCATGCCTTCAAGTTTTGAGATTGCTCGTCGTATTCTCTTCTCACACCCTTCACAATCCATATGCACCTGAAGCTCCACAATCTGTGTGTACATACCAACTAGAAGGTTGAATGAACGTTGGAAGGCAAAGTTTGAACTTGAAAGATCGTGTTACTTACAGACATGGCATTTGATATCTGTGACTTCCCAAATCTCCATCCAAACAACATTTTGGATGTCTGAATGTTTCCATGCATATGTTTTTCTTCTCTCATTTCAGGATTTGAGATTACTATATCATTTGATAAGTAGCTTCTTCACGTCAGGAAATCAACTTGGCTTCTTGTATTTGTTAACATGATGAGTAGTAGGCCATTTATGGATAGTGTCGCAGTCACAACATGCATGGAGAGACCGTATGGTTCGCTTTATTCTCTACTCGTAAAGTTACTGTTGGTATATGTATTGTTATTTATTTGTAGGGTTAAATATATATGTTTATACTTTATCTTTTTTTATTTCAATTTTAATGTTTTGAAAATTATCATAAATTTTTATAATATTATTTAGTTATTACATAATTCTATGTCATTCATTTTTACTTAAAACAGCGAATTAAGTTTTAATTAAAATTATGCTTGAACAGAAAATTAACAAAATACGATGAAAAGACTTAATTAATCATTAAATAATATTATAATAAGGTAAATAATAATTTTTAAAATAAAAATTAAACAAAAAATCTAATGTAATTATTTTTTGTATTACTAATTAATATAAATCTAGACTTGCCTACAATTATCGCGAATAACATTGTCAAAATCTCTCTATGAGTTATAAGTAAGATTACATATTATTGAACTTCTTCAAATTTTGCGTATCAACAGGATTTCAATTGAGTTATTAATATTATATATCTTCAATTTATAAACTTAATTCTCATTCTTTTAAAATAATATACAAAAACATTTAAATACACATTTTAACACAAAAAAACATAAAAATTTGTTTTTTTAACCCATATTGTTATATCTAAAAATTATCTAATTTCAAAGATATTTCTAGCTTTATGCCAATTGCAAATTATGGGAAAGGAATAATACCTCTTGTCCATGATGGAATGGAAGTTGCAAAAGAATATGATGATATTGTCATACGTAGGAATTGTGATCTATAAATGCTCGAATTTGTGCTTTGCTTTATTCTCCTTTCGTGTCTGGTCTCCATTTGTGCATATACATATGTGGAAATATGGAACCTGATAATATTATATGTCTTTTATATTCTTTTGGGTATATAAATATGTTCTATTTTTCTAGTGTATCTATTTCAAAAATAATTCACAATAAAATAAAACTTTAGTCGCTCGTGGACGTAGCCAAATCTTGGTGAATTACGTAAATCTGTGTGTGTTTGTTATTTTTGTACTTGTTCTTTGATTATTGTGATTGATCGTTCGTAACAACATAATCATACAATAACAACAACAACAATTCTCAGTTGAGATTTCCATGAAAATGAGGACTCTAAGGAAACCTAATAATACGTAGTTTAATTGCTATATAGTACACAAGCATGTATGTCTAAATAGTGATACAACAACAACAACAATTTTCAATTGAGATTCCCGCTAAAATGACGAGTCTAAGGAAACCCAATAATATGTAGTATTATCTCTACATACACGAGCATGTATGTCTAAAAAGTGATATATCAACAACAACAATTTTTAGTTGAGATTCCCGCTAAAATGTGGAGTCTAAGGAAATCTAATAATATGTAACTTTATCCCTACATAATACACGAGCATGTATGTCTAAAAAGTGATACAACAATAACAACAGCAATTCTCAATTGAGATTTTCACTAAAATGAGGAGTCTTAGGAAGCCTAATAACACATAACTTTATCCCTACACAGTAAACGAACATATATGTCTAAAAAGTTCTTAATAGAACATACTTTTGTAATTTATTAAGCTGCTCCTAAAAATAATTTATTTTGTGAAATTTTGATTTTGAGAGAGAGGTTTACTTTTTAAAACCAATTAATGTATTTTACTTTCATTCATATAATTTAGATGATTTTCAATCGGAATTAAGTTATAATAAAAGTGTAATATATATATTTTACTGATAAAATTATGTATGTAATTAATTAAAATTTAGTGTTTATTTAGTTTAAATTTTAGGAATCTCTTTCTAAATATTCCAGTGTTTCAGATAAAAAATCAGATTGTTGGGCCATGCAAGTTGGGACTAAGCATTTTAAGGACAAAAGAATATCAGGACTTGCTAGCTAGTTGTCTCCATGAAAATGACTCTTGGCTATAGCTTTTCATGATCATGTTCAGATATTGAACTCTATGTAGCTTTCCTGCAATGAAAATCTACTCGTTCTGATTTGTTTTTGGGGAGACCGTCTTTTAATTTGATGTTCAGTTAGGAACACTGCTGATTTGAATCATATAATTGTATCCTGATCAGAGAAAATAAGGATGAACAATGGAAGCAGAGTAAGCAAGTGAAACTGATGAGCTCCATGGTCGTCTGGAATCTGTGCTTGAAGTGATGACATTGTACTTGCGGATCTGTATGCTCCTACTGTCTGCATTGTGACCTTGTGAAGAGAATATAAATCGTGTCCACTTCTTGTCTTGATATAACCATGCGAGGGAGTTGTAGGCATGTAGATCATCGATTTCATTTCTGTAGGGTGAAAAGATTGAAATGGAGGCTTTGGAACTTGTTCTGATTAACTGGAAACCATCATGTGCAAATTCTACAAGAAAGGACAAGGTATCAGCTATTGTGTTTGAAAAAAATGAAAAGGGATCCATCTACATGTGTAACAATGTAAGTGATTTGAGTACTTGCATGCATGATGAGCATTTCCTGTAATTTCTCACAAATAAAAGATTCTAAAGTATTTTGATTTTTTTTTTCATTTCAGTACCCTAATTTTAAAAATTTTCAATCAAATAAATAATTTTTTATAACCTCAACTCAGTTAAAAACATTAATTCTATTAATATCTCGATGATTTAATTAACAAATCTTTTTAATTCATAACATATAAGCATTTTTGAAAAAGTTAATTATCAACTAATCATCCATATACATTAAAACACCTAATTACAAGAGGGGCTAGATGGTTGAGAGCGGAGTTTGGCTTTGGTGAGATCCCAGATTCAATTCCATGCTAACCCCTCTTGTAAGAGCCTTGAGTAGCCGAGATTTTAACCATAAGTAGAGCGCTAGTTGAGCCCTCGATGATGAGATGTGCCCGCTTGGTCTGTCTGTGGAGTGATGCGCCAATTGAGCACTCGAAAAAATGTGTCAACTTGACCCGCTTACGGGATTTCCTCAAATAAACAAAAACTTGCATGTCATAAAGATAAAAAATTCATTAACCAAATTAGTAAAATACCATTAAAAAATTTAGGTTTAATCATTGTACACCATGTATTGTATTGGTCTCTTTTGCCAGTGACTCAGTTGATTTTCAGAATGGAATCAGAGATATCATTTTGTCAGTTTTATGTTTGCTTACATTCAAAACTATGAGCAGATGAGAAAAGCTAGCTGATTCAAGAATTCATGGAGGGGGCTCCATGTAGTGACCTCTCACGCACTTTTCTTCTGCCATTTGAGCTCTAATTGTCAAGAATGCAGAGAGACTTGCAAGAGGGAAGAGGTCTGTTGGCCTATGACGACCTGCTCATAAATTGGTTGAGGTCGCTACTCCCACAGCACAGATAATTGAGGCATCACAAAACAGTGTTACAGAATGCTTCTGCCATTCTGACTTGCTTTTGTCCTCAATTCTCCATTACCAAGCCCAATTTAACGATTATAAGCTAACTCTAACTGACCAAGCTTTGTGCTTAAATCACAATGTAAGAACAGATTACAAGTCTAAGTGCTTGAACTTATATAAACATTGCTAAGATAAACCAAAAATTAATTGAAACAAAGCTTGTTAGAATGAATCGATAAGGGATAACAAAGGGTCCAGGCCTACCCGAAGCTCAGCTCGAGATTGAAAAAATTTTCATAGGTCCAAACTCATATTCGAGCACTCGAGGTCCAAAGTTAATTCGAGCTTTGAACATAATCAAGAAGTTCAAAATCGTTAATAGAACCAAAATTTGAGCTTCTTTGGATCCGAACCTGACCCTATACATATATGATGATATTCTTGTGCCCAAAACATGGCGCAAGCTCAATCCTAATCAACTTGAATTGATCAATTATCAATTATCAATTGGAATAAACATCAACTCCAACAATGTTAGTTTAACCTAACAAAGAAGTGCTGAGACGAATAAAATCCTAACCTTGTGGAGACATTTGAGGCACAGTACCCTAAGGACTGGTAAATGAGTGCAACTAGTGATAGATGCCTAAAACTTCGGAGAAGCAAAGCCTAGGCCTTTCATTTCCTTCCTAATTATCTGTATTATTGGGGTTTGGGGGCCTAATTGTTACTACAAAACATTCAACAGTGGTGCAAATTGCTAGAAGATATCTACTAAATTTGATATGATATTTTAATCTTAAGAATGCCATAGTTGCTTATCTGATCACTTTCTGATCAGTGCACAACCAAAATGATGCAAATCATGGGGTCAAACCATCATTTATTCTAGTCAGTTTGGTTAGGTTTCTATAAATCTTCACTTTGCTGCACAACAGGTAGGGCACTTCCACATTTATTTACCAGATAATAAGACAGTTTTCCTTAACACTGTTCAAAGTACCACATGAAGGGAAGACAAAGCACAACAATGCTAGAGATTATTGCCGATCCAGCTTCGACCATGAATCCAGATATCATCTTAACCAGGGGGCCAGTTCATTTGGCGTCCCCCAAGGAGGTGGACATGAATGTGATACACTGATTGACCTGCAAATCAACATATATAGATTCAAAGCCAGCTTTTTGAATATCTAAAAACTGCCAAATCTCAGTTAGAGTGAATCGACTTTAATTGTCAACAATGGATAAGTAACACATACATCCTGCCGGTCCATCATTAATCACAATTCTGAAGCCATCTTCAAGTCCTTCCTGCTTGGCAACGAGTTTAGCAGTATAAAGCAGTCGACCTAGAATATCACAGTGCCTTTCCTCAGCCTAAGAAACAAAAAGATAGTTAACTGGTTGCAATATTGGAATAGAAGACCAACAGTTCAAGTCTCCATACAATGCAGATGATTATATAGATAAGTGCTACTGCAAGCATATAAGTAAAAAACACATGTTATGCACCATTTCCAAACCAAACCTAAAAGATTGCAAACAATTGAAGCAACAATCATTCAGTGTAACTCTTTACAACAGAGGATTTCAGAATTTGATTCTCTAATGGCTTACATAAAAGCCTTAAACCATTACTTGACCTGTTAATCATCGATAAACCACCAGCACATACAGATATTCCGAAGTTCTGTTCAGGTTCCTTCAGAATATTTATATTGCCATAAAACTCGTGATTCAGATATCACAGTTAGGAACACAATTTCAGCTCCACACCAACACATTGCAGTGAAGAGTTGACTTCATTCAAGGCAAGCAAGAGAAAGAGAGAGAGCAAAACCAAAAAAATACCTTGGATAGTCCAGTCAATCCATCCTTCACCTTGGGTATGATTACAATGTGAGTAGGGGCTTGAGGATTAATGTCCCTAAAAGCCAGTACCTGGCAAGGGGAAGAAAAGGAAATTGGAAATTTTAAATAGCAAAATCATCAAGCTGCTCCAAATCAAAGGAAGGAAAAGAAATTGCTTATACACAGCAAACAGGAGACAAAAAAATCAAATTTGCAACTTATAGCAGCCTTTAAGGAACGCCTTGATTATGAGCATTATTGGTCATTCATTTAAGTCTGTCAACCAAAAACAGCAAGAGCACACTCAAACATAACATTCTTAATATACGAATAACACATGCAGTGACAACAAAAATATTACAGAGGAAAGGAATCATCAAAAACAAAGTATTCTGATTATAATACTTAGGCAGCAGGGCAAACAGCACTTTACCTTGTCATCCTCATAAACCACGGTAGAAGGTATTTCCTTTTTGATAATTTTATCAAATCTGCATACCAAACAAAGCATCATAACCAATGCATTAGTAAAACGTCTACAATAGTTCAATGAAGAAGGCTGCATTAAGCAAACGTCTCAAAATATAGACAGAAGTCCAAGGGGAACGGAATGAAAATCTTTACAGAAACTAATAAATTCCAATTGCATATAAATTTAATTAATCCATTCCATTTCCTTCGCTTCACAAAAAGCACTAAGAATGTTCATTTGATCCTTGTTCTAAAGGCCCACATGATAACCACAAAGTGTCTACAGAACTCCAATTATTACATGGATAATTCTTGATCCACAAACAACAATTCTAGTAGCGTCACCAATCTTCATCAGACACTAGAATTAAATTCAACCCTAGACGTCCTAAAATGACACCTAGGCACTCAAATTCTCCAAAAGATGAAACGTTTGAAGCAAGATAACAGTTGATAACGGAAATACATACATAGTAGGAGAATCGGAGGGAACGGCGGCTAGAGCTGCGTCCTTCTCGGAGGCCATGGCTGCAGTGAAGTGGGAGGCCAAGACGCCGATTCGGCTCGTATTTATAGTCTCACTCTTTCCCTTCATAATCTCGATCGTACTCTCTCACTTCCAACGCCTTGTCGTTCGAGTCATTCTCCTTTTGACCAGTCCCATCTTGCCACGTCACACACAATCACACACTCTCTCTCTCTATCACTACAAATTTGGGACCTGATATTCATGTTCAAGCACTCTGCCCTAATCTATGCCAGAGGATCTAAGCCATTCATTTAAGATACTCTGACTTAGATATTTTAGTCTTAATCCGTGCCAGATGATCTAAGCTATCAATTTTAAATTAAATGGATGACTTAGATCCTTTGGAACAAGTTGGCCAGAAGATTTGAAGGCTACAAATTTACACAGTAACCTATTAAAACCCAAAAGGCCAAAACCCTAATTGGGAACCCTAGCAAGTTTCGAGCCGAATCACCTTCACTAACAATGGCCAGGAAGCGAAAGCAGGAGCAGAACAAGAGCAATGAACTCACCCAACCCGCCAGGAAGAAGAAACAAACAGTTGCGGGGGAAGTTCAAAACGACGTCGAAGAGGTGGAGGAGGAAGAGGAGTCTGAGTACGAAGAACTAGAAACAGCAGAAGAAGAAGATTATGATGAAGACGATCAAGAAGAAGATGAAAGTGATTACGACGACGAAGATGACGATCAGGATGCGCAGGAGAATCGGATTTCAGGCAATCAGATGTCTTCCACGTCAGCTCGAGTCTGCGTTGACGACGACGAAGATCAGGAGCCGATCGAGAAGCTTCTAGAATCGTTTAGTACGGAGAAATTAGTTGGATTGCTACGTGAAGCGGCTGGTAAACACCGCGACGTGGCGGATCGGATACGCAGCGTTGCCAATGAGGACCCCACTCATCGGAAAATCTTCGTGCACGGTCTTGGCTGGGACACGAACACCGAAACCCTGAGGAACGTGTTCAAGGGTTACGGAGAGATCGAGGATTGCAAGGCCGTGTGCGACAAGGCCTCTGGGAAGTGTAAAGGTTACGGGTTTATTCTCTTCAAGAGTAGGGTTGCGGCTCGCAAGGCGTTGAAGCAGCCTCAGAAGAGGATTGGTAATCGGATGACTGCCTGCCAGCTGGCATCTGTCGGACCTGTTCCGACCACCGCTGGAGGTGTTGTGCTGGGGGCCGCTAGTGTTTCATCGACGTCTGACTATACTCAGAGAAAGATTTATATTAGCAATGTTGGGGCTGGATTGGACCCGCAAAAGCTCACTGCCTTTTTTGCCAAGTATGGTGAAATTGAGGAAGGTCCGTTGGGGCTTGATAAGGCTACTGGGAAGCCTAGGGGATTTTGCTTGTTTGTGTATAGAACGGTGGAAAGTGCGAAGAAGGCACTTGAAGAGCCGCATAAGAACTTTGAAGGTCACATTTTGCACTGTCAGAGAGCTATAGATGGCCCAAAAGCTCAAAAGCCTCAACAAGTACAACAACAATATACAATACAGCGGAATGACAACGTTGCTTATGCTGCTAGTGGGAGTGTAAGTGCCCCTGCTCATTTAATGGCCCCAGCAGCTCCAGCTCCAGCTCCAGTGGGGTTTTACCCTGGACCTGCCACTGCTGTTCCCGTGCTGAATCCTGCACTTGGACAGGCACTGTCAGCATTGCTAGCTACTCAGGGTGCTGGATTGGGGTTGACAAATCTGCTGGGTAGTTTGGGTTCTGCAGCAACAGTGAATCAGGGTGGCATCCCTGGAGCGGGAATGCAAAGCGTATTTTTGAACCAGACTCTTAGGAGTCCTGCAGGATTTGAAGCATATGGGAACCAGAATCTTAGAAGTCATGCAGGACTCGAAGCATATGGGAACCAGACGCTTAAGAGTCCTGCAGGACTTGAAGCATATGATGACCAGACTCTTAAGAGTCCTGCATATGGAAGCCAGGGAGCAGTCTCTGGTGGTTATACAAATCAGCAGATGGGGCAGGGCGTTTCTGGTAGGGGGCAGCATGGTACTGGGCAATACAACGGGGGTGTACCTTAGACAGACCGCTGGTGCTTCACAGGTGTGGCTGCTCAACATATTTATTTGTTTTCTGATTTATCTCTGTTTGGATCTGTTTGCTGAGTTATGTCACATTCAACATCGTAATTTAATATCTTCGAAGAGAGATATATCATTCTTAAACAAGTTATAATAGATACGATGAACTATATCACTTTTGGTGTCGTTAGGAATGACATGGATGGATTAGACGTGGTTTCTAAAAGCCACTTGTTTATTTATTAACACTTCCTAGACTTTTCTTTATAAGTTATGGACTAAATCAGCACACACATGCAACTGAGTTTTTGCGTTAATATTTATGGTTCATATATGGGTAAGGCTGCGTACTATTAGACCTCCCTAAACCTTGCTTTATTGCAGGACTTCGAACTGGATGTGATGATGGTGATGATGATGATAGTGTTTAAAGCGAACAATGTTTTTTTTTTCAGGAATTCTTTTTCTACCTTAATGCAAGAGTTTCTGTTGAACTTTTCATATAATATAGTTATTTAAACTTGAACTCATATTTTGAGACTCATCATTAGTATTCCAATTCATATCTGGTGATGCTTTCGACCAGTTAGTGAAAGTTTTTGACTCGGCAATCACCCCTTTTTCTGGAATTTTGAAAATATTCTTTTTATGCTTTTATTGATTTTGCAGATTCCTCATAGGTGCATCAGTGTTTTATGTTCTGGCCAGCTGATTCATCTGAAGTTAACGGAGCCTATGGAAATGAAGTTTTTCATATCATCCACTTTCCTTTATTCCATCCCTTGTCTTTTTGTTTCAAAGTATTGTATTTTGAGTTTGGATATTTGAATTAAAAGCTTTGCAACAATTTGACCACTTTCAATGATCAACTTTTGCACTTGAAGGAGTTGGTGATGTTGAGCATATTTATCCTTTGAATTTCTGCTGTTATTATTTATAGCTGTTGGATATTTTTGCAACGGTTTTGTTTAAGTGTTTGACTTTGAAAGTATTTTTATTTTCTCCATGTTAAAAAAAAAAAATTTGTTCATAATACTTACACTTGAATGAAAAATCATTGTCCGATCTTCAGGTTATCTGGTCATTATTCATACTGCAGATAGTATATTTTCCAAGGACTACATTAATTTTTTATTCTGAAACAGTAACCCTAATTCTTGTTATCTTACCTGCTATTGTGTACTGGATTTACAAATGAGTTTTTGATATTAAAGGTTTGGTGATTCTTCATTGACTAAAGGATCTGTTTTGTGGTGTTTCTTATTTTTTGATTCTAAAAACTTATCTGAACTTTTATTCCTCAATTTAGTGTCAAACTACAAGCATCCTCTGATGTGTAGGACCTTTTAAGTCCAAATCATGTCAATTTGAAGGAGTGGTTCATGGAAGATTTTTGTTTTGGAAAAAGTGAATGCAAGTTAACTGTGTGTCCTTTATTTCTGGAATAAATTTGTATGCTTAATTTATTTACATTGTTAAATAAGAGGAAAATACAGTATAGGAGTTGAGTCTTTTGTTGTTGGAAGAAAATCCTTGGCTTTTCTCAATGGTGTATTGATATGTAGAATGAAGATATCATTGAATTTGATTCTACTCGAGCAAGTTTTGTTTTTAAACTGTTTGCCCTTCTTATTTTTACTGGAACGGTATATTTATGATTTAACCTTTACTCCCACGTTTGTGTTAGTTCAGTAATCTGTCAACGTACTGCCCAGAAAGGATGGTTAATATGGAAATTCTTAACTAGAAACTTTTCTTGTAACTCTTTCTTTTCAATGAAGTCAAATTGATTATTTGTTTTAGAGCACTAAGGGCATCCTTCTTCAATATCTGCTGCATAAATATGCCAGTGTGTTAAACCACAGTTTATTGCCGTAGTTTAACATACAGTAGGTTGGATAGCAGTGGGACTGCCATTTGGAATATTTTTCAGCTGGTCCCCGTTGCTCTGGACCTTTAGGAAAATCAGCTTCAACTTTAGCTTATTGGAGACATATTCTTATCAACTTAAAACTTTAATGTTTTGGCCTTTTTTTTCTTTTCTTTTGAATGAATATGTCAGGACTCATACGCCAGAAATTTCTCTCTTGTTTACTGTTTGATGACCTCATGAACATCATGCTTCTATTTGATCTTTGTATCTTTACAATCATTTCAAATCCCTGCTGAATGACAATGTCATTGAATGTTCGTTATTGTCTATTTTTGCTTTATAATTCTAAGTCATCTGCTCTACATTTATCTTAGAATTGCTCTACTTGCAATGTATTAAACGTCTAGGAATATTGTTGCCATTGTCGGAGATCTTCTTGTACAACTGGTGGTCATAGATTTGAACTGTTCCACACTACTCAACTTCATTCTGTGTTCATGTGCGGAAAGCCATGGTTTGGTCTTGATGTCTTCTGACCTTAATTAATAAGGCCAAGCATTGAGCTTTTCCGGATCTAACAATAAAATGGGTTTCTTTATTCAGTGCTCGTCTGGACAATGAACAGTGAAGCGAAGAGCTATGCCCAGATGAGGAAGACAGCTTCCTCCACTTATTGGACAGAAACCAAAAAGTTTCATTCAGGCCAAAGCCTTGGGCTTTTCCAGATCTAACAATGAAAATGGGTTTCTTTATTCACTGCACATTTGGACAATGAACAATGCAGAGTCTAATATCCAGACTGGTTTACCAACAAACTTAGTTCCATCACAAGCTCCCACTCCCAAGTCTTATTGAAGATTTCGGCTTGTAAAATTGCTGAACAGTTCAGACTAACCCTTGCAAGCGATTGTGCCAGTGGAAAGAAGAACGAACAGAATGTCCAGAACAGGCAGTGGTGCTGAAACTGCATGGAATTGTCAAGCTTTTACCATGGTAGTAGTAGAACAAGAACACGAAATCTTGCTTGAGATGTTGCACTCATACATGTCTACTATACCTGCCATAAATGTTCTCTAGCTTCTTTTCCTGTAAATCTTGTGACATTTCCTCAAAAGGGTCCATATCAACTTTGCGAAATTGACCATTTGATTTCACTGATCATGTGTTCCTAACATGGCTTATATGATATCATGGAGGGAGGCATTTTTTTACTTGTAGAAAAACATTATCTGGTTAATGATTGTTAGCTATCACAACTATGCATCATCTAGCCTTATGGCTAGTATTTTGCTTCCTAGAACTAAAGTTATATGCAATGATTAGAAACTTGTAGGAGGTCAGTGGTGGGTGACAGTGGGTTTACTTTTTTATTTTTTATTCGATTACTTTTAAGGTATATTTCTTATTTCTTAAGCCCTACTTCTTTGGAAAGAAATCCTAAGACTTCTGCCTGCAAACAACATAGGACTATGACCCCACTTTAACCATAATGATTCATTAGGACCATTACCTCTATCCCATTCCACATAATTAGTATTTATTTAGATCAAATGATGACCTCTCAAGATTATGAAACCAAGTAGTTGTGAAGTTTAAGCAAGTTTAGATGTAGAGTTGACAATAGGTTGAGTCCATTCATAAACTTTTGCTTTTGTTGGTTGAAATCAACACAAAAATAATCGGATCAGATCAGTTTGGATATGTTCTTTTAGACTTGAATTCAACTCAAAATCTTATTAACTCGAATCTGATTCGTTAATTTTGGATCAAATCAAAGCTTTTATCTTACTTGAATGATGGTTGGAGATTGCTACATATCTAAATCTCATCTTCCCTCTCTGATTGCTTATTTCACCTAATAAGATTGGAGACAAGATGTGATAAATTTAGGTACTTAACCTTTTTGGTAAGTTAACATAGTGCTAGAAACAGAAACTCCATTGTAGGGGTTGGTGTAAATCATGTGCTGTCTCCTCCACTAAAATTGCCTTTGGACTGGTGTTTGGACAACCCCACCTGACAAGGCATACTCTTTCAGGAACACTGAACACTAAAAGAGATTATTAAATACTAAACTACTTAATTAATCAACTAACTGAAGATTAAAAATAATGGTTTAGCCAGTTGGTGGAAGTGCATGGAAATCAGAGTTTCTGCTTGTCTTTTGGAGCATTGTTCACAAAATAAAATAAAAATGTAAAAGAAAAGAGAACTTTGGTTTAAAAGGGTTATTTAGATATACATACACAAGTGTCTGCTTGGTTCAGCTTTTGGAAAGTGAATAAACAATTTTTTCACCACAAAAGTTGTTTTTAAGAAAACTTAATGTTTAGTTATAAAATTCAAAAGTACTTTTTTCATAGAAACGGTTTTGTAGGAAGCTAAAATACAACTTTTTGAAAAGCTCAAATTTGAAGCTTTTCAAAAAAGCACTTTTTGAAGTAAAATTTTCATATTAATAAATGAGCCTACTTTAGTCTCATTTACTTTTATATTTTATATATAATTTCCACAATACCCACAATTATATCTTCACGATTATTTTGAGATTTATATAATATTATTTGATTTTTATATGTTTTAATATTTATTTTTTATATTAGTTTTATTTATATTATAATCTATATAAAATATTTGATTAGATATATTTTTATTCATATTTTATATGGTTTAAAATTATATAATAATTAATATATTGTGCTTTGCGTATTGTTTAATATATTTTAAATAATTTTTATATACATAAATAATTTTTATTACAAAATAAAATAAAGTTAAAATTAAAAGTGTTTTTCATTTTTATGTTGTCAAACAGTCTATTGTATGAAACTCTTTTAAAAAAGGTTTTTTTAAAATGACAACTAAACAATCAACTGACTTTTTAGAAAAATTCTTTTTAGAAAAGCTCTACTGACAAAAGCTCTATTAATAAAAGCTTTATTGATATAAGCTCATCCAAAAAAGCACTAAATTTCAACTTTTAAAGGATAAATAAGTACTCCCTCATATCTAAAATAAGTGTCGTTTTAGAGAGATGCACACTTATTAAGAAAGCTAGTGAAATGTTTTATATACCCTTATTAATTGTATGTTAAATTGCCTTGAAAATGTAATCTGTATAATTAGGATGTGAGAGAAATTAAAGGGTAATTTTGGAAATAAAATTATAAACATGTATAAAAAATTGCGAACGACACTTATTTTGAATAATTAAAATCCCTCTAAAACGACACTTATTTTGGATAGGAGGGAGTAGTATTTTAAATTTTAATATTGATTTTTATGTTGGTATGATTACAATATATGTTTAATTATTCTAAAATTTGTGTAGAAAATATAAACATTTGAACCCAATTCAAACAACATCATTTTAAAAGAAATATAATGGCACTTTAAATCTTATTACCACTTTTATTTGATCTATGTTTTATACTCAAGTAAAAATGATTAGAATTTTTATGATTTTTCAAGTTATGATATGAGACTTTGTTGTCATCTACTTTTGATTTGAGCTATAACTTACAAAGCACTCATATAAGATCCAACCAAAAAAATTCAACTAAGATTAGTGGTAATGAAGTTATATTGCTTCATAATATCTAGATTTCTTAGTTAATCATTCACGTAAGGAAAGCTAAGGTGACATGTTACCAAGTTTAGGCAATAACTGCATATTTGATGCTATCCCACATGATTCCATAAACTTAATATAGATAAGTGAAATTTATTAATGTCACATATCTTTCAAATAGAATGGCTGAGGTGAGGTATGATTTTCAAATAGAGGAATACATTAGTTTCATAAATAAATATTTCTTTGAATTTTGTGTTTTGGATTAATTTGTTCTTTGAAGTGATCATATCAAAATTCTAGATGTAATTTACATGACTTGCTAATTTAAGGCAACCTTTGTTCTTATCAACTTGGGTTGTTTGACGTTCTTATATTTAAATTTGTTTATGCATTCTCATTATAAACCTTCTAATAGATTTTGATATAATGTTGTTATAGGTACTAATTGAGAAATAATAGATATTTATATCCTAAGAATTTGGTTTCAATGTTTTATAGATTTGTTTCAAGTTCAAACTAAGCATTATATATGAAGGTGGAAAAATATATTATTTTAGTAATAAGGTGGATCAAATAACTTCAGTTAATTTAATACTCAATGTTAAGATGTTAAGGTATATGAAAGCATGAGATTTTACTTATAAATTTTTATATGAATAATCTGAAGATGATTTGAGGCCACTACAATAATAATGTAAGGATATTGATGCCAATGATTGAAAATAGAAAAGTGAAGAAAGTTTAGGAGTATTTGAATATAGAGAAGTATCCCAAATTATATACACTAAATGACCCTAGATTAGAGATTCCTACTAAGGTAATTAAGGATAATCATGTCTCAAATGCACTAAACTAAATATTGAAGAAGCCATTGTAGTAGCCATTGAAGTAGCTATTATGGTAGCTACTAAAGCAACCATTAAGGGACCAATTTAGTCACTAAAGAAGACCCATAAGCATTAAATTATTCAGAAGACGTAACATATAATAACATAAAGTTAATAAATTTTAATGAGTTGGGCTACTCATATGAAAAATTGCAAATGATATATTTGAATATGGTTAGAAAGAAGAATAAATAAATATATGTGACTACTTCATAAGTGCTCATAATGTTGATTTAAGGGATAATGATTAATGTTGATGACGAGACATTGATAGGCTATAAAGAAGTTTCGATGATGAGAGGATGAAACCAAAATATCTTCACTTTATTGCTGCAAATTTAGATGATGGCCAAGTTATTTTTCAGCAATCAATGATTTTTTTATTAAGTGAACAATTCTAGATGAGGTTTGACCATGTGTATATCAAAATAAAAGGCCAATGGTTACTACAAAGGGTAAAATATATGGATAAATAATGGAATCTAATAAAAAAAACAGGCATGCATTTTATCAAAGATATCAAAAGACACCCATTTATGGTAGAATGATAGATTTCTAACAATTACGAGGCACAATTCAAAAATAATCTTAGTTGTTTGGTAATTGGTATTGAGGTGGATGAGATAACCTTTATTAATTTAATAATTGATGTTAAGAGGATAAGGTATGCGATTTCGCCTATAAATTTTTATATGAATAACTTGAAAATGGTTTGAGGCCACTATGACAAAGATGTAAGGATATTGATGCAAACGATTTATAATAGAAAAGTGAAGGAAGTTAAGGCGTATTTGAATGATGAGAAGTATCCCAAATTATGTACACTAAATGACCCTCGATTAGAGATTCCTATTGAGGTAACTGAGGATAACGATGGCCTAATACTCCTTCCTATCCAAAATAAGTGTCATTTTAGAGAGATGCACACTTATTAAAAAAGCTAATGAAATGTTTGATATACCCTTATTAATTGCATGTTGAATTGCCTTGAAAATGTAATCTGTATAATTAGGATGTGAGA
>JAOSBK010000204.1:1436760-1451775 GCA_027568895.1 Erythroxylum shatona
ATAATTAGGATGTGAGAGAAATTAAAGGGTAATTTTGGAAATAAAATTATAAACATGTATGAAAAATCGTGAATGACGCTTATTTTGAATAATTAAAATCCCTCTAAAACGACACTTATTTTAAATAGGAGGGAGTTTTTTTTTTTCCCAATAAAAATTATTTTTAAGAAAGTGGAACAGAAAACCAAAACCTCGGTATAACTTATACCGTATAAGGCACACGCTCACTTCTCTGTGCATACTCTTAACAGTTAACATGTACACGTTCTTCTCAACGAGTTTGCTTCTTTCTAGTTGTCTTCTTCTCACATGTATTATGTTAATATTCTTATTACTTCCAAGAATATGAGAGATTTTTATGGATCAAGAATATAAAGATGAACCCTTTATCACAAACTCCTCTGTTATTCGATTTTTACCCTTTCCAACTTGAATTTGAGGGTTTTTAAAGAGATGGTAAAGAAGTTGGGATCTAATTTATATCCAACTTAAAATTAATGAACTAAGTTTAGATTGATCAGACTCGAATTTAGATATCTGAACATAGGTTCGAGATTAAACCGGCATAACTAAGAGGATACACAAAATGTGTGACATTAATGATCATATGTGAAGTAAAATAATGAGATATCAGGGGTATGACCAAGCCATATGCTTATGGTGGCAACTAGATTTCTGTTAAAATGTGCAGACATATGAGAAGAGGAAATGAGAAGATTCTTTGTTAATGCTTAAAGTCTGGTATATAGTTTTGTCTTCAGTAGGTGAAAGATGTGTACAATTAAACTGAAACATTTGACTGGCTGTTCATACTTCATTAAGTATGACCACCGTAGACATAGACTACAGTGAAAGTAGAAAACTGAAAAGTGGGGAATAATAAAACACTGTTTTTAGGGATAAAATGTGTGCAAGAGGAATGTGGGTCACCTTGAAAGTGTCTCCATGACCCACTGCCAATTGTAAAAATCACATTTTTAAGATCCAGATCGGATCCTGAGGCATGTAAGTACACCACTAGCTTCAGATTTTCTTCTTTTTTTTTTTGTTCCTAGATATTCTCATGTCAGAAGTTTTTGGATTGTCTTCTCTGCTGAATTTTTTCTTTTTTTTAACACACAAGGAAAATAAAGTTTGTTGCTTTCCTAATTTGTTCTGGGTTGTTGCTTTCCTAATTTGTTCTGGGTCTTCATTATTAGTTTACTGCTTGGTGAACTTCTGCTTTTAGTATATATTCTGTTGTTTCACTTCACACTCATGTTTTTATTCCCTTTGCTTTTGGCTCTTTTTGGGCTCCTGTAGCTATATGAGTCCATGCAGCAATATCACCTGAAGGAAGTTTCTACTTTGTTGTTTTGCTGTTTATCTGTTTTATCTGCATTGTTTTGGTTTTTAATTGATCTGGTGTTCCATTTCCCGTCTAATGCTCAAGTGGGTTTTACGCTTCCCCTTCCCGCCACGCACTTCCATTGATTTGAGTGAATGTTTCTTCATTTTGCTTTTGGCTCTAGATGATATAAAGTCCAGAGAAAGATATATATAACTGAGTTCAAGAAGTTTTTCTTCCATATGGAACATTTCATTTCTGGTCTTTGAGCTTTTTCTGTGGTTTTGTTTGTTTCTGTCAACTTTTCAGAGTCCTCAATAAAAGCTCTTTATTGTATAAAGATCCTGTTTTTAGGATGAGGATCTGAAGTAGATTTGGTCTAGATCTATGAAATGCAGTGAGTAGTACATATAAGCATTGAGGTAGATTACATTGTTGAGTGAAAGGGAGCAGAGCAAAAAATGGGATCTCAAGGTGGTGCAGTTGAAGAAGGAAAGATGCAGTCTTTGTGCAGGCAAGGCTCACTAAACCTGACCCTTAATGAGGTTCAAAACCAGTTGGGTGATTTGGAGAAACCTTTGGGAAGCATGAATCTTGATGAGCTTCTCAAGAGTGTGTGTACTGCTCAAGATAATTTGGAGTTAGGTGTTTGGTCCTCATCTTTACCACAACAGTGTAGTAGTCTTGTACTGTCAAGAGATATTCAACAAAAGAAGAGAAATGATGCACATAAGAGTCAAGAGAGAAAGACTCAACAAAGACAGCCTACTCTTCTTGGAGAGATGACCCTTGAGGACTTCTTGGCAGAAGCTGGTGTGAACACTGAACTTCTTCCGATCAACAATGGTGATGTTCCTCATCAGCATGATCAATGGATGCCAATCCAGCTTCCTTCAGTACATCAACAACAACAGAACATGACTGGAGTTTTCATAACAGGCCACCACCCCATTCATCAATCTATTCCTGTTACACATGCAGCCTATACTGATACACAAGCAACCATGTCTACATCTTCTTTGATGGGGAGTTTATTAGATACACAAACGCCTGGAAGGAAAAGGGTTGCCTCTGGAGATGTTGTTGAGAAAACTGTTGAAAGGAGGCATAAGAGGATGATCAAGAACAGAGAATCAGCTGCTCGCTCAAGAGCAAGGAAACAGGTTGGAATTCCAATATAATGCTCTTTTATGCTTAAGAAGTATTTGTGGTTTCGTATAATGTCTTTAATATAATTGTATATTGAAAGCTAGGCTTATACCAATCAGCTGGAGATAAAGGTTTCTCAGCTAGAAGAAGAGAATCAAAGGCTTCGCAGACAACAGGTAGGCTTGCATTCTTTGGCTTGTTGCATCCAACACTTCAATAGTAGAGTTGATATGTGAAGATTCTGCAGACATGTACATAACATGTACTTCTTATCTGTACTATCACAATGTTTTCATCTCATTTTGATAAAAAACACAGTTAGCTGAAGGGAACAAGGTAGGTTGGTGTGGATTTATAAGAAATCATTGTTCAGATGTTTCTGACAGTTTATATATCAATTTCATGTATCAGAGTTTCAAAGATAGTATTAGATTTTATGAAACTTAGGTTTAAAGAATTGGAAATCTAATGACAGTTGGCAACAAGCTATTATAACACATTCTTCCTGCATAAAACAGTTTTATTTGCAGCCATGAATTGTCAGACAATGTATCCGACTTGAAAAAGAGTCACCTCCTCTCAAATTAATTGGACTCCACGGTTAAAGTTGCTTCTATTGTTGATGATCTCTTGACTTCTATAGATATTATTGTGTGGAACGTGAATTTTCATGTAGCCAGTGTTGATTTTGCACAGCACTTGATTGTAATGGATGAAACAGGAATGAATAAATGTAACTTCAGAACCAGGACAGTGTAGGTCCTGAAACAGTTAAAGTATCATTCTATGTGCACAGATGACAAACATGTCTTCCCTTTCTGTTCTCAGGAGACTGAGAAGGCCTTGCCCTGTGTGGCACCTCCCGAGCCTAGACATCGCAGAACGGCTTCAGCCCCTCTCTGACATCCATTTTTCTTACAAGAATGTTATGTTGAGTTTGGAATTCCGATTCTAGCTTTGCTAGGCTAACCTTAGATCACAAGTCAATCATCAGACACTTCCATAGCAGTCTGCTGCTAAATTTCCTTCACATTGTAGGGCTCAAAGAATCAAGTTTTGATATATATGCAAACACTGAAATTTTACTTGGTTTCTCACAAAATCTTACATCACTTCCTATGCCTCTTAATCGCTATTATCATTCAAGTTGAGCTTGATTATTGTTCTATTACTGTTGCCTTGGGGCAATCTCAAAATAAAAGTTCTGTTCTAAAGAGTGAACCAAAAGCAAAGGGGGAAATTGTGGCAAGTTTCAGAGGAGAAAGAGCTTAAAGATTGGCAGCTCAAAATCACGCCCTATATTTCAAGTCACACGTTCAGGAAGTTTTCGATACACAGAAACATCAGTCTAAGAGCTACCAACAAGAGCATCTCCAAACCTCCTGGAAACTTGTCTTAACCTTTGCAACAACAAACTACAGTATGTACATATAGCTGGATAATACAACTGATGGAAACATGTACATCCGGCTTAACTTGGGAAATGTAACTAGCACGTCAGCAGAAAAACATAGAACTACGAACTTTTGGATGCAGCTGTGGTAATTCAGGCACAGAGGAAGTTTGACCACCGTGGCTTGACGACGTTTCCGACATGTCCTCAAACTTCATGAATAATGAAATCTGACTTGCTGCTAGATGAGCGTATCGGACAGGCGCAACTACACAATTAAATGAGTTCAGCTAAACGTTACATATTGTCCAGAAATATTCAGTTCATCAGAAGCCAAATGTTAGCCGACTCTTGTCAGATTAAACTATGTTAAGCATACAGAGATTTTCACGATAAATAAACCTAAGAATAAGATGAAAAACATTGACATAGAAGTGCAAAAAATGATAAAACGGTCAATTATGCCATAAGCCACCGCTCTAAGCAAATTGTGTGAAATGATAGATCAGGTGACTTCATGCTGCATAATTCCATGCCTCACTCCAGAAAAAAGGCAACAAACGCTCGACTTAGCAGCGTTAGAAAACAAAATAGGCAGGCAAGCAGGCAGGTTTATATTAGATAAGTTGAATTCAACTTTGAGTATTGCCACAACCATCAAAATGCCAATCGCACAAGAACATAAATAGAAGATCATTACCTATGGATATTGCAGATGTGCTTTTCTGGTACCTGCAACATTAGAAACAAATGAAATAGTGATCGCAGTTCGCGAAACATTCCGACTATTAACAACAACTAAGAACTTACACATATGACAAAGAATGGACAAGTTCCTGTAGATCATCGGCAGAAAAGCCAATCTCATCATAAAGAACATGGTAGTGTGTTGGCCTTGTAGTTCCCTAACAGTAAGGCAACAGCAATGTTAGACAGGATAAGCACTCTATATATAAATAGGGGCACATCCTGGTGAAAGTACTCCTACTTTATGTTTATACTAAATTAATGTTTTTACAATTGCATGGAATGGAAGATATACCTATTAAAAGGTAAAAGCTTTTAGTTTAAAATTATTAACTTAATTTGAAGTTAAAATTTATATTTCAATATGAATATGTAAATAACTAATTTGCTTAATATTTTATTTAGTTGCATTCACAATATATAAAATTATTTTAAAACTTATTCATCTTCAAAATATTTCAACTTCCTCTATAAAGGATAATTATTTAACATAGAATTGATCTCTTTTAGTATGCATTATAAAATAAATTATTTAATATGTTATTTAATATTATAAATTTCAATTTATATTTTACAAAATATTATATTTACCAATCTGATATATTTTTATAATAATAGATAATGAGCAATTTTAAATAAAATATAACTGGTACATATATTAACTATAAATATTAGATATATTAATCAAATAATTGTTATACATCAAATAATTAATTATAATAATTTAAATAAAACTAAAAAAAGGTGCAGGGCAAGGAGTTTATTCCAGTTGGATTATAAATGGAAAAGAAAATGATAACACACTTTTAAGTGAATGAATTGCTTGAGAGTGTGCTTGTGTATAATGCCAATGCAAACGAATACATGCACTTTCACTTCCAGCATTTTTGGGCATCCAAGTGAGAGATTATCATTTCTGAGAAGAATAATGTCAAAACAAACTACCAACATGTAATGCCTTCTAACTTTAACATGAATATAAAAATGTAGTTTCAACACAACTTACTATCATCCCTGCATGTGCACATAAGTAGAAATCATTGTTTTGAGGATGACACACCCCATTATCTATGATAGTTCCTGCAAATCACAGATCAAGTCTTTAGGATTGTCAAGATAAATTTCAATTTGGTTCATCTGTACAAGTTTCAAAAATACTAACCTGGAGGGACATTGTCCGGAGAGCCAGGTTGGAAGAACTTGGTGTGGTGATTCTTCTGTGCAACAATTACAGTGAATTTTGGTGACCAACTTTCATCAAGAAACTTGCAGGCCTGATGAACACAAAATAATAAACGTAAAAATTCCACAGGGTCAAAGGTATTTATCAACCAATGACAAATAAGAAACTTCTGTATGGTAGGCTAAGCAACAACCTCAATGATTTGATCCAGCTCAATGTTGAGGACTTGATTAAATTGTGACTCGCTTACTCCATCCCTTCATGATTAAAAAGCATAACACCGGATACCGACATTTGATTCAGACAAGAAGACTGAGTTATATGGAATCAGAAACAAATACAACAATAGATTAAACAAGATTGGAAAAAAGTCAGGTTCATATTTTGGCTCAAAAGTTTCAATCTCTAACACTAAAACTTCAAATAAAAACCAATACCAGAATGGTCATGCTAAAATCTATATCGATAGAAGACAAGGAGAAAGTAGCGCAAGCAAATATAACAATTTCATTATATGTCTATGCAGTAAGAAGAAGGATTGTATATTGAATCTATTTTGCCAGAAGAGAAGTTTCCAAACTGTCTACTTGAGGCCACAGAGCATTGTTGGATAGAAAATATTGCGGCACGATCAGTAGCATGGACAATATGCTGTAAAAAGGGAAAGTAGAGCGGGACATGCAGAAACAAAGTGCACAATGGCATACAAAGATGAACTTAAGTAGAAGAAATCGCCATGCTGTACTGTTTGTAATTCTGATTAAAAAAACCCCAATGGACAATCAAGAAGAGAAAAAAGCAATTATATATGTGATAACTTGCACTTAAAGATGACAGAACTAATATATAGAAGCTAAGAAATTTTTGCAGCCTTCTTTTTCTCTACGAGCACCTCAATGAGCACTCATAATCTTCTGGGTTCTCCTACACAGAGTCCTTGCTTGTTTACACGTTACTTTCAGAAATTTAAGTAAATGGGACCCAATGAAACTCATACAAGAGTTCAGTCAGCAGAGAACAGAGTTTAACCTGAATATGATTATCTGAGATGGTTTTGTCTGGCCAGAACTTTTGTAGAAGTCCAATAATAGTTCCCTGAAATAAAATGGATTTGCACAACTTGAATATGTCCGCAGTCTATAATAGCAGCAGACTCACCAATGGATATACAGAGGGAAGTGAGTGGGGTTGTATGTAGAGAAAAGGACAATCAAGAAAAGGACAACAAGAACTTCAAGTTCAACTGAATAATAAATATAATTTTTGTGTATAATCTTACCTGACTATTCCATCATCACCTTTTTCAATTGGTTGGAAAAGAGAATCTATCGTCTCAACCTTTGGTAACTGGCTACGGACACAAGCTCTGTAACGAGAAAGTGAAGGCCAATTCCTAGAACCTACAACCTAAAAATTTTAAACAAGAACCTGGGACTTAGATTTAGTCATTATAAATTAGATAAGAATAACCAAACCTAAGCTGCTCACAACAACAAATGGAAAAGAATCACACCGCAGCAATAGATGGAATGCCAGATTGACCAGGAGAGCCATGTGAAACATCCATTCCAAAGATTATGGTAGGAACCTTTGAAACCACAGGCAAGTTTCTTGATTGCTCAATTGCCAATAAAGAGTTAAGACCACCAAGCTGATAATAAGCATGATAAACAGAAACATCAAGCACTTGTGCTGTCACACAAGAAAAAAAAATTGAAAGATTTATGCAACACATTAGATACTGGTTAGTGGCTCACCTTGGCGTTTATCTTTAGGAGAACATTCATGAGATACTGCTCATTGACTCTAAAAGGCGCAAGGCATTGGTTGAAAATTCCAAATTCAGCAAGATTCTTTCTTTTCCAAGGACCTTAAGCATTAATTTGGCTAACTATCATGCTCAATTATAATGCATTCAACAGTAAGATCTCAAATTATAATAACATGGCTAACCATATAGGTCACAGTTCTTCCTATCAGGGAGTAGACACAGAAGAAAACGAGGAGGATCCTTAGGAAATCTGGGTTGTATTTGTTCAAACATTTTGTCCACTCGAACAGGAGCAGGTACCCGTCGAAATTGTGGACTCTCTTCAAAAACTTCCACTGGGGGACTTATGAACTAAAGAAAAAAAAAACATAATAATTCAATAAGATCTACAACAAAGTAGGCATAAAAAATAATGCACTACGAAACAACTTACAATCCCTTTCATTTCTCCAAATCTAGCCAAATCTCTGCATAGACCGCGTATGTCACAACGAGCAGAAAAGTTCACAACAGCCCAATCTTCAATTTTAACAGGTTCGAAATATCTCTGCAAGGAATATTTTAGTTACAATAACTGGAACAATGCAATATTAAAGCACACTGAGTTCAAAGGCCACCTTATTATTGAAATTCCAGCGTCCATTTCTAGGAATTACATCGTCTCCATTTCCTACCTTCAACTGTCACCAGAGAGAACAAAATGCTTTAGATATTCAGAGTTATTTACCTATAAATTGTTTAACTATGGAACACCAAGTAAGATTGGAAGAAACAATAACAGCAAGAACTATGTCAGCAAGAGATGGCTACGCACCTTGGGAGCTGAAAGAACGCGACCTTCCACTTGGGTAAAACGACTGCTGATCTTGATGCCACATGATTGCAACATTGGTTCAGCTGCATAGTTGTTGCTCTTCATTACCTGCACCAAACATAATCAACCACGCAGACAGTACATGCTAAATCTGCTTCTGCTAAAATCAATGAGAATAAACTCACATCAGTCAAGATCCTCATCTTTTCTTGAGGTTTTTGTCTTGATTTCTCAACCAATTGAGACCTCTGAAGAACTGATAATGCCTTTACATAGCGTTGCAGTGGGAGCAGTTCACAAAGCTAGATAGTAGAAAATAAGCTTGATTGGCATCCTATCACAAATGTACACCCAAAAGAAAGTAGAACAGCAGAACAAGAAATTAAAACAAGAAAATACTTTGATTACCTCAATGGGAATATAGGTTGCTCTTTTGCTTTTGCCCACATTAATACAAGGTAAATCTCCAGAGTATCGTAAATCAATGTTCCGATGATTAGCAAAATAATCGTAAACTGTTATATCAACAGTTTCAACATCCCCATTTTCATTCGTAGCTTTTGTTTTCAATGAGAATCTACAATAAACAAAGGTTTCAGAAACATGATAAAGTAAATACAACATTTCCAAATGTGGAAAGCAAAAGCATAAAATATCTGCAATGTTGGTTATTACCCCATTGCAATATCTATGGAAGTAAGGTTTACGGATAATTAACTCACAACTGCTCTTTGCAAGGGTATTCACTCAGGCCGGTAATTCTGTACTCTAAATTGGTTGGTGACACCTTTATCCTCAAATTTTTCAGCGTGCGTTTAGCCTGTTATTATAGAGCACGGCAAAGCGAAAACAGCTATGATAAAACAATCTTGCCAGCATAAAACCACAAATTTCAGACAATGATGACGTACCTTTGCCCAGTCAATCTGCAAAGGATTGGACACATTTTGGTTTGCTAGGAGAAAGTCAATCAATGGCCCAGGTTGAATTATTGTTGTAGTTGACCCATCTGCCATAGATGATCAAATGAATAATGCAGGAAAATTTGTCATAACAATGACAGTAACAGAAAAAATTAAGAACATACCCATATTAAGTGATAATCCAGACTGTGTAGCTCTAAAACTGGAATGAAATCCTCTGCAGCCAAGGACGCCGCCACCCAGATCAACAAAATTCTTTGGATCATTGTGAAAAAAAGACTGACGAACAAGGAGGCAGCCCCTAGATGGAGTAAAGAAGTTAAGAAGTAACAAAAAGATAAAGAGGCCAGAGGAGGAATGATACAGCTTCTTGTGCACTTAAAAATCAAAGAGCTCCAAAGAAGATATTCATTTGCACTCACTGTTTTGCAGCATGTTGCCTTAAAATAATATCCAAGACTCTTACAGCTTCTTGGGATTTCTCTGATTCTGGACCACGCAAAGAAGCTGTTATGGCCTGCATGGGTATTTTGCCAGCATAAGTAAGCTCCACTTTGAATGCTTTTGACTGGGACGTTCTCTTCATTCTCTTTTTATCATTCTCAGCAGGACTGCCATGACCATTAGCTCTGGAGACAAAATTACCCCAAGGGTCACAACTTAATAAGTGAGCATTAATCACGATAATCTCATACAAGAACCTGTTTGAATTTACCAAAAAAAAAGGTACCTGTTTGATGAGAAATTATCAAGCAATACAGTGAACTCCATTTTGTTCCTCGGGAGAGCACCAATTGTGAATAAGCTTTTCTCTCCATCATATGCAAATTCCTTCCCGGCAAGATCTGAGTTATAAGTCTCATAAACTCTATCGATCAATTTTCTTCCGACACCCTTTGCCTCAACAGGACGGCCATCCTCGTAAAACAAGGAAACCTAATGCAATGAAGAATATAAACCAATGCAGGAGTTCCCAAAAGAATGACGAAAAATAATACAAACGAGGAAGACCAAAATTTTACAAAATAAAGCTTACACTGTATTGGAAAAAGTAGCCTGAAGTGTTAGTGACACCAACTTGAAAATGATTTGAAACCAGTTGTATTTTCTGTCCTCTGGAACCAGCACCACGCCTAGGCATGGGGACACGCTTTGGCTTTGAGATCTTTTGTGATGCCTCAGCGGCAGGTTCTGTTGTGACCTTAATAGGAACTGTATCTGGAGGTATCATGGGTGGCGGTGGAGGCAGATCTTCAGGCTCTTCAGGATTATCCATTTCAATGCCTAAAGAAGGAAGTGTATTGAATAAGGTTGAAAGCAAAACTCAGTTCTTCAGTAATGCCTGCCGAAGCATAGAAGAAAAAGTATTCAGCACTAGTTTCCGGATACGTTGGTTCACCTACACAAATTCAGCCATCAACAAGCTATGAAGCTAGTGCCTTAAACCACTAACTCATAATTCAACGACCTCTGGACTTAAACTCATTCAGCATTTACTTCTTGAAGACATCAAATCACAATCTAGAACTAATAATAATAATAATGATGATGATAAATTAAATGGCTAAGTATAATAGATCAAATCATACACAACTAATTATCATTATACCACATAATACAATTTTTTAAATCAGAAAACAATAGCAGGATGAGCCAGAGAAGGGTACCTAAAGGTGAAGAAAAACAGAAAAAAGGAAATGCACAATAGTGAGTAGCAGTTATTTAGTAGGCATGCAACCCTGGGACGGCATTGAATGCAAACAGGTTTCAGAGGACAGATTTGCAAATACAGAACGTAACAATTTATCCCTTATCAGTTTGTAAAGCATCTCAAGTCCCAGCTCACAGAAAAACACAACTTTCCCACGTCCTATTCTCTGCAGTTCCACATTTATTGTTAGTAATAAATGGCCAAACCCACAACAGGTAGCAAAATAAGAGTGCCCACAAATGGAATAATATTTTAAAAAATGGTGAAGAAGAAGAACAAGAAAAGGCGGTACCTTGGAGCATAACCATAGCAAAGCTAGTGGATTTAAGATCCGGAAGAAGAAAACAGAAAAGCAGGCAGAAGGAGAAGGGTAAAAAGCCCTTTTCTTTTCACATAAAGGAAGGATCTTTTATTATATGTTCACAAATACCCAGAAAATAAAGCTGAACTGAGAAATTACCTGGAAATGAAAAGGAAAACTCGGGAACAAGAAGAACTTCAAAATGTTGAATGAGAGAGAAGGAAGAGGGGCAATAGAGTACAAACAAGAGGTCGCAGGTAAAGGGTAACTCTAAAAACTCTCACTTGCATTTACAAGATAAAATGAAGGATCTCATTCTCTCCATTTCTCCTCCGTGTTCATCAGTACCAACTACCAAGTCAAGACTCAAACCAGAAACTCAAGAATGGTGATGAAAGAGAGAAGAACACGGAACAAAAGAAAAGGAAAACCAAAACGCATGTCATAGACAGAAAAAGAAAACCCAAAATGTATGTCATATATTAAAGCACATTTCGCAAAACCAAACTGTGAAATCAAGAAAATGAACTTTCTCTATTTCTTCGTATTATACCACAACAGAAAGCAGGTGAATAGCAGAAAATGCAAGCCCAAGCCTTACAAAAGCTTTCAACTTTTCCCTCTTTCCCTACTCTGCTTTACCTGAACTTGAAGGCCAGAAAACAAAGAGTAACCCTCACTGCTTCAAGACAGCACCTTTAAAGAGTAATGGCCATGAATGGGTATTCGGAACACTGTACGATGACTTAGTGGTAGTCATAGATTGTCTTTGTCGGAGACATAACCCCGCCTTGTCTTGCCTTTTGACTGCCACGTGTCCCAAAATATAGTCAATAAATTATGTCTTTTCAGAATTTTGTTGAACTTGAACCCCAAATTAAAATTAATGATTTAGGGTAATAATAATACAATTATAAAAATTTGTCCGTAATAATATCATAAATAAGATAACAAAATAAATTATATAATTTTAGAGAGTTTGTTATATAACAAAATAAATTATATATTTACAAGGAGGAAAGAAATTGGAAGAAAAGAATTTTATCCATGTAATATATTAGTATTTATGATATTTATCAATCTGAAACATCTCATTACAATATGAGTAAAGAATGAGAAGATTATGAAAATTAATGGGTCTGATTTAAAATTTTAAAAATAACTTTTTAAATTTTTAAAAATTAAAAATAAATAAGCCTCCATTTGATTGAGTTTATATCAATGGAGTTTTAGTCAATATAACTTTTTTTTTAGATCTTTTATGAAAAAGAATTTTTCTAAGAAGCTAATTTACTGTTTGACTATCATTTTAAAAATATCTTTTTTGAAAAAGCTCTCATACAGTAGATTGTTTGGTAACATAAAAATTAAAAACACTTTTAATTTTAACTATATTTTATTTTGTAATAAAAATTATTCATGCATATAAATATTATTTAAAGTACATTAAACAATATACAAAGTACAGTATATTAATTATGTATAATTTTAAACCATACGAAACATAAATGAAAATATATTTAACTAAATTTTTTATATGGATCGTAACATAAGTAAAATAAATATTAAAACATATTTAAAAAATCAAATAATATTATATAAATCTCAAAATAAACGTGAAAATGAGTTTGTGAGTATTGTAGAAATTAAGTGTAAAGCATAAGGGCAAAAGGGACAAAAAATAGGCTCATTAATTAATCTGAAAAATCTACTAAAAAAATTATTTGAGAGACGTTTTTATGAAGCTCCAAATTTGAGCTTATTAAAAAGTTATATTTTAGCTGCCAAAAAAGTTATATTTATTAAAAAAGTGATTTTTTTCATTTTACAGCCAAATACTCATTTAAAAAAAAACTTTTATAGTAAAAAAAGTACTTATTAACTTTCTCAAAGTCTATCCAAACAGGCATGTCTAATCCCAATAATTGCCAAATATAACTTCTTTGACAAATAATTTCTTAAGCAAATGGTACTTATCTTATCAATATTTCTATTTTGATCCTTTCAAAAATGCCGCCAAGGTCAAATTATAGAAAATTACTAAATTGTTCTTAATATATAATCCATGCCAATCTTCTCCGTACATTTTCCAATAATGCAACAAATCAAGGTTTTGGGAAATGTTGCACCGTGGTCTTGTAATGTCCTTGGGCTATTCTCCAAGAAACTTGGAACTAAAAGCTAAGACCATGGGCTAGACTTATACGTCCATTCCAAGACTTGAAAAGTAGACTTGGATTTGCTAACCTGGTCAGGTCCAACCTAGTTCAACGTCAATTAGCTTGGTTGGAACTGATCAAGAAGGCCACAAGCTCCATTGATAAGAGTCTGAAGCTTCTTCAGACTGAAAAGGAAATGAAGAAGATAATATATAGAAATATATGAAGAGAACTGGATGTGTCATGTGTGTGTGGACAAAAAAGGATAAGCGGCTACTGAAATTTCATTGTGCATTTTGAGGTGTGTATTTATTGCAACAGTCTTAAATGAATGTGTAGGGGGGAAATTTAATGATAGATCGTGGAGTTGTAGAAATGGTATGGGTCAATACATTGGCATTAAATTGGAAGAAAGATGTGCAAGTTTTCAAGTATATGTCTTTTTTTTGTACAAGAATCCCCGTTTTGGGGGATTCTAGGAGGAATACAATGTGATGGTAGTGAGTTTTCAACCCGATTAATATTTGCACTACCTGATCTAAAAAATAAACATAGAAGTTAAAAAATAGATTTTTAATAGATTTTAAATAGATGCTAAAAAATGGATGTGGATATAGATTTTAGATATGGGTCTAGTGATAACTCAAACCAATTGATACCCATATCCTATCCGTTTTTTGTTAACTCTATTTTTATGTTTTTCTTGAATATTTATACTTAAATGTAATAAAATATTAATATTAAAAAAACAACTTTAAAATCTCTGCTTTACTCCTTTGTCTTCACCTTTTTCATCATATTTTATTTTCTTTTAGATTGATAATAATGCAAATGATACGGAGATGGAGTTTTGAAAGTTGTGAAGTTCATGCAAAGACAATTTGAAGCTTTGGATATTTTAGTCTTTGTTCCAGTTCTTGATTATGAAAATATATATTGTCTTTGCATTAGACAATATAATTTTTATTATTTCAAATTTATGATTTGTTTAAGGTATGTAAATCAAAATCTTGACTTATTATTATTAAAGTAATTTTGATTTGGAGCGTTCGCAAAAATCTGCTATTTATATTTTCTATTTAAAAATTATATTTTTATATGTTATACAACCCGATGGATATCTAAAAATTCGAACAATCCAATAGATTTGGATGTGGGTAGTAAATCGTAAAAATTGATGGATATGGATATGAGTTGAGTTATAAAAAATAGATATGAATATGGATTGAGTAATACCCAAAGTTATGAATACCGTACCGGGTTTGGTACCGGATTAGGTTTTGGAACAAAACTATACCGGTACCGGTCAGTACCGGGTACCGTTTCGATTAATTTTTTAAATTTATAAAATAGTCCCTGAAAATTTTAAAAATTGCAAAATAATATATATTAGTATATTGTACAGTTGTACTGTATACTTTACTAGTTTATTGTTTACATCAATCATGCTTTCAAAAATATTAATAGTAAATAATAATGACAATTAATATGAAATAAGTCAATAACAATAATTTTTAAATATTTTACATATAAATAA
>JAOSBK010000204.1:1451875-1489637 GCA_027568895.1 Erythroxylum shatona
AGAGGTAGGAGGGAGGGAGGGAAATTTTGAAAATTTTGCAAAAAAGTTCCCAATTTTTTAAAATTTTCGGTACCGGTTGATATTTGACTGGTATTTTGAATATCGGCCAATACCTGCCGGTGCAGCCAAAATTGGCCGGTACATACCAGTATTTTTCACCGGTATCACCTACACCCATACCGGTACCGGTTTCCGGCCGAAACGGTATGTACCGGCTGGTACGATACGAAATTCTTAACATTAGTAATACCTGAATCGAACCCTACCCATTGCCATCACTACCTTTATATTTTTTACAAAAAGGCTATTTCTATAAGTTGAAATTATGATTTTATGGTTACAAAAGAATGTGTTGTAATTTTCCTAGATGATATTTTAACTAATAAGGTAAAAAGAAATAGGATTTAAGTTGGTCTTCAAACTTTACTCAAAAGTCCAATTAAGTTTTATAAAATTACCTTTATCAATTAAACATTTAATATTAATTTTAAAATTAAACTAATTTAATTTTAATATATCAAATAGTCATTGAAGACAAAAAAAATAACTAATTTGTTATACCAAATAAAATTAAAGAATCACTAGACAATTTCTATATTTTTAAAATTTAAACTAACAATTTTTTATAGTAAAAGGCAAAGAATTCAACTTTTAATTTCAAAATTGAGGATAAATTTTACTCAACAAAATATGCAAAAATCATTCATAGTCAAAAATTAAACCACTAAAACATACACTTTCATATAGATCGGGTTCAACTTGAAATTTTTTGCTAAGATTCAGGCTTGATTATTTTTTAATTTTTAAAATATTATTTTACCAAAACTACACCATTTTATATAAAAAAATTTAATTTTAAGTTAGATATTTCAAAATTGAGTCCAGTCCAAAACTTTAATTTTTTTAAAATCTCGATCAACTTAATTCAAATTTGTTATAGAACAGAACTATTTTGACCGTCTCTATTTCCATGAAGTACAATTTGACACGATCCGAAACTCGATCAACTTAATTCCGGTTAATTAAATTTGGACCGACCCATATCGAGTTGAGCTTTTTTTTTATCATCTCTACTCTACTTCCATGAAATACAACGTGACATGAATTTTCACTTCTTTTTTTTTGTTCTTATCGTGTGTGCTAACCGTACATTTGAAGATCGATTAAATGATATAAGACAATATTCATGAAGATAGCTGGAGAATAAGAACATAACCCATTAAAGAGATTGACCCCACAAAGGCAAAGGAGTGGTTGGTCTGAATTACTCTTTATCCAAACCATATAAACCCCAAAATGATAGAATATACAAAAATTAACATTAACTTTTAAAAAATAATGCTAAAATATTCTAATTTTTAATTTTTAATTAACATAATTAATATTAACTTAGTATTTTTTCATGTATTAGATACGTGTGATATATAAATTTTATTATTTAATAAATTAAAAATATCAATGACCATAAAATAATTATACACTTGTTCATAATTGTTTTGCTTTAGGGTGTTTGATATTTTTGTTATTAAATAACAAATTATAATGACACAAATACAATATATGATAGTTACGGGACAAAAATACTAATCTGACATGGCATACTACGTTATATAGATTAACAACATACTTAATGTCGAACTATTTTTACCAAAAATTAAAAGTTAAAGCATTTTAACCATTCTTTTTTAAGTTTGAATAAAATTTTTATAATATTAACTTAGAAATATTGATTTCAATTCTAATTGTAGAAAATTAATTTATCTTTATGATTCATTCAGCATGAAATAATTAAGTATATGAACCATTCATAATAATGATTTCTAGTATGGGAATTTAAAGTGTTTGAGAATAATTTCGACATTGACAAAAATTGTAATTGTAAATCGTATGAAGGAGACCTTAATTTTTATATTGCTTTTACATTGAGCTTTCTTATCACAAGCTTTATATGAACCTGATCCATATTAATTGAGATCTATTTTCTTTCTGAATTTCGACCCATTAATATAGATCATTTATTTGGGTCATTTTATTATTATTATTAGGATCGAATTATGTAATTTAACTGATAAATTATTAAAAAATCAAAAATATAATTAATGGTTGTCTAGTTAATAAAGAAGGACAAAAATTGTAATTGTAGATCAATGATACAAATATATAATACGACTTAATTAAAATTTATATTCTTTTTTATTTCAATAGGAATATTCCAAAATTGACTTTATATATAATGCATTAAAAAGTATGCATTCTCGCCAACTTTTTTTTGTAGAATCGAGATCAAAATTAAATTTGATAGAACATATGCTAAAAGAGATTCCAACGCAATGATGTATAATGATTACGCTTAGGACTAAGTGGGTTCCGTGTGTAAAGAAAAGTGCAATTCTATTTTTTAACTAGTGAATAATGGCCTCCATGATGAGAACTATAACTTAATACTTGAATTGTCAAAAAGAAAGATCAAAAAAGCCAAAATCACATGTGACTCACCATCCTGCAGGCAATGGACAAGAAACATCAAAGATTAAAACTGGTTCACACTTGTCATGTAAATGCACTCCTGTTTCACGTGTAAAACACCCGGTTGTCGTTAGGGTGTTTTAACTCTGACCTACTTAATTTTATTCACATAATTATATAAACTTTATATAAATATGTGAATGAGATTTAATGGAATATGATCTGGTCATAAAATTATATGTATATATAAGCAGAAACTCAACGCCACTATTCTTGAACAATTTGGAGTTGGGTTTTCTTTGCGCACTGTTACGAATACAAAAATAATGGAAAAAATTAGATTCAATTATCAACTGCTCCAATCAAAAATAGGATTGACTACGAATTCAAGCTGTAGCACATAGCTTCATAAAAGCGTATGACTTTTCCGATCTAAATAAAACATGTTTTACATAAAGATGATTTGGCTCAACACGTTTTATTAGATACATGTAAGAGAAGCTCCACTCTTTGGTCTTAAGAATACTGGTTTAAGAATAAGAACGAGGGATTGTCTTTCTCCAATCCTTATTGCCCAACTTCAGAGCGGACAACTAATGCATTCCACTTATTAAACAGGATTCTATGATCAGTCCGCGATCCCTGGATGCCGACGGTGTCCTTGGGGTGATCTCGTAGTTCCCACAGTATGTACATATAGCTTTATGACCAGAACGCTAGTACTATCCTCTAATTTTGGAGATTTGATTTTCTGTTTTAGTTAACCAATTTTTATCATGTTCTGTTAAATTTCATTCATAAATTTATATAGGGTTCATACAAATATATGATCTATAGTGGTAAAGGTTAAATTTTAACTTAATTTCTACAAGTATCTATAGTAATAGTTTCAGATTACATGCTAATATTTTCAAAATATCATTGAAAGTTTCTTAAATTCTAAATCTTGACTGAAAGTTAAATCAACAAGATAAGAAGTTAAAGGTTTTAAAAGATTTAACTGATATTAAACTGTTATAAAAAGTTTGTCGATTCAAGGTTTTCATAGTTGAATCAATTTAATTGGGTTTAATTTTGTGTCATTGATTTTTATAATTTTTAATATATAAGTCATTAATTTAGATTTATGTAATGTCACAATTAAATAATGTAGACTAACTAGATTATGATATAATATTAAAAATAATTTTTTTAAACGTTGATTAAACGTATAATTTTTACCTTAATATTTCACAAAATATCTAAATAAGTCTTTAACGTTATTTTTATTTTATCTTTTATCCTTATTTAAGATGCAACGAGTAATATTTTAATAATGTTACGGTGCAAAGTGGTATTAAATATAATGATAAAGGCTTAATTAAACATTTTATAAAACATTGCAGTGTTTATGTTTAACCTATTTTTTCACCAAATATATTCACTTATTATTTCTTACTATTTATTCTTTTTTAATCTTTTATAAAAGAAATGTCCAAAGGGAAAGCAATATAAAACATAATAACATCCTAACCAACAATAATTCAATAAAAATTATGCTAATAGGTAGAGTTTGAAGAAGTCCAATAGTACGTATCCTTAGTCCTAACTTAAACTTGACAATTGAACACAAACATAACTCATTGACCGAGCCTCAGGTTTGAACTGGGCAATCTCAGGCCCGAATTTGAGATTTTAGGGTCGGACTTGGGCAGGCTTGACTCCGGATTGACTTATTGACAACCTTATCCGTATTAATAGAGAGACTTTTTAAATAACCTACAAGAAAGAAAAATTAAATATTAAATATTAAATATTAAACTTCTTTTTTTAATATAATTGTTTATTTGTATTCCCAGGGCAATGCATCTAATCATGGAGGGTCCGGTCAGTCCAACTACTTGACAAAGGTAATTTAAAACAATAGAGACAAAAGTAATTAAAATTGAGATGTTGCTGAGTGCAGAGGGCTCAGAACCACAGGCTCTCTTCAGGTTTGGCGTTTCTGCTATATATATATATAATTGGTGATATTATATAAAAATTGATAAAATTGGATTTAAAAAGTGCTGTAATTGCTGATAAAATTGAGTATAATTAGCAGAATATATACATATATATATTAATTGAGTCATTTAGAAATAACCTCTTTATTAATAATAAGTAAAACTACGTATTATTAGACATCGTCAAATTATCAATTAAATTGACTATGTTATTTAATTTTAAATTCCTAATTTATTAAATAATTTATTTAAATCATATACTTTATAAATAATATTTTTATGATTGTCATCATTCATTCACTTAGTAATCATTAAGTTAAATCAACTTTTATTTCACCTAGTAATCATTAACTTATATCAACTTTTATTTAATTAATCAATTCAATTTTATAATTTTTTTTGCAAAATTATTATAAATTATATCTATTTAGTAATCATTAAAGTATATTTATAGAGTTACATTCATTGAATGTTGGAAACAACCTCTCTACTAACTATGAATAAGACTGCGTAATACTAAACTTTTCTAAACTCCTCATTTTGGGACTTTCGTCGACTTGTTTTCGTTAGTGTAGTTACATTCATTGAATTATGTTAAGCTACACAATAAACCTAAATACAGATTGTTTATATATAGTTCATTGAATCACTTCAAATTATATCAATTTGTGATGGTAACCAAACCATTTCTTTTAATCTCCTCTTGTCTTTTTCATTTTGTTATTTGTCTTTTTTCTTAACTTACATTTTAAAGTTTTATGAAATATTTTTGTCCTAAATAATCAACTCGCCTTTAGTAGGTAGTCGAGTTGGTGGAGTGAAGGGGTATGGGTCAAAAGGTTCTACATTCAAATCTCCTTACTTATGCTTTTTCGATCGAGTTGTTGTACAAGATTTACTTAGTGTAGAGTACCTGATTGACGTGATTTGTAAGCTATTGCATCAATATGAAGGTTTACTTAATACATATCTAAAAGATAATGACTGCTGATTTATCTGTTGAAAAAAAAGAAACAATAAATCATTATCATCAAATGTAAAATTTAATTTCATTAAAATGAGTATAAACAATCATCATAAATATTTACTAACTGAATTATGATATTTTATTAAATTAAATTTTAATTTTAATTTGCAGAGTACAATTTGATGAATTATGTACAAAAAAACAAAATACTATTAATTCACTTTCACCAAAGCCACAAAGAGAGAGAGAAAGAACGAATGAAAAACAAAGAGTACTGTCTGCATGATTTATATATCTGTAATAACTCGTCAGTGACGTAGAGAAAATTTAATAACATGTCAGTTCGAAACAATATCGAATCTCAAGCATCTTTGTCCTTTTACTTCCAATACTACTTGATATATCATATATGTCCTTAAGGAGAGTCCAAGGGGACGAACTCATCACAAGTGCTTCATTTTTCATTTGCTGCTAGTTCGCTCTTTGTGTTGGGGGGAAGATGGCTGATGAGAATGGGACTAGAGAAGCTTTGTTGTTGAAGAACGAGCACAACATCAATAACTACAAGTATTTTGAGGACTGCCCAGGTTGCAAGATTGAGCTTTTCAAAGCCACCAACACTGGAGTGCCTTTTAAGCACTTGTTTTTCGTCTGTGTCGCTATACTCGTTGCTTGTGCGTATCAGTGACAACCAATCCTTTTCATGATGTCCTTCTCTTTTCCTTTTGCCTGTTTCAGTTAATGTTCTTGAACAGTTTGAGGGATTTTCACTGTAGAGGTTCAGTTCAGATAACTTGGTTGTTCTTGGTGATGGAAAAGAAGGGGTTTGAGCTGTTGAAGTTCCTATCTTTTTTGAAGTTGCTTTTGCACATGGGCTTCATGTGAACTCAAGCTTACAATGGAACAGTTTGGTTGAGGATTTTTCTTTTCATTTTCGAGAATAAAACAAGAAACTGTTGTATTGTGCTTCAAGGAATCACCACGTACTTCCACTTGCAAAACATCCACTTATGAACGAGTCCCAACATACTTGGAAACTCATTTAGTTATGATTTGTCTTAAGAGAGTTTGGCATTATTTCTTCATTAACGAACTTCATGACTGAAATTTCACACATCTCTTCCCATTCTGCACCTCTATTATTAGTTGGGAAGTTGCCGAACCATCTATTAGTCGTCTTCTGATTGAAGTTTCAAGCTCATGCTGATCTCCGAAGCTTACAATGTTATCATCTAATAATTGTTTTGATTGTTGCAGCTTTGCCTATATCATCTCTGTTCCCTTTCCTCTACTTCATGGTAAGCTAAGCATGTTCATGAAATGAGTGATGCCTTCGTTCAGTTCATTAAAATAACTCTTGTGGGCACTCTTGAACATCACCTTTCTGCAGATACAAGACTTCAATATAGCAGAGAGGGAGGAAGATATTGGCTACTATGCTGGTTATGTGGGTGAGCGTATTTCACATACACCTATCTATGTACATATGTATGATATTATATTTTGTCCTCAATCTAAGACATGATGTTAACTCCTTGAAGGGTCTGCATTTATGTTTGGAAGAGCATCGACTTCTTTTCTATGGGGAGTAATAGCCGATCGATATGGTCGAAAACCTGTCATATTGTTTGGAGCAATGGCAGTGTTAGTAATGCTTGATTTCTATTTCTTATGTGATCCTCCAAAGTAAAATCCTGAAAACTCCAGTTTGGTCCTCTGCTGTTTCTAACTTTTCCAGGGTTATCTTCAACACACTTTTCGGATTCAGTACAAACTTTTGGATGGCAGTTTGTACAAGGTTCCTTATTGGAAGTTTGTGTGGTATAATTGGTCCAATGAGGGTATATCGCTTGATTCTTAATTTCTGTTTCAGTTCTGCTACATATGTTATATGTTACTTTGACGTTCTAATCTATGTTCTGTCATAAACATTTGATTGCTAATACTGCTTTCTTTTTGCAGTTTCTTTTACTTGATGAGATTCTCAATCTTCTCAGTTTCTTTACTTTTCAGGCGTACGCTTCGGAAGCTTGCCGTAAAGAATATCAAGCTCTGGGAATGGCAATTGTAGGAGAATTTCCTTTTATCAGCTACTTTCATCCATATGGTGCTGATACAGAATTTGAATCAAACATCATTGATTGCAGGTCAGCGTGTCATGGGGTTTTGGATTAGTAATTGGTCCAGCTCTTGGAGGTTTTCTTGCACAGGTAAATTTATCTTCAAGTGACTGGTAATCTTAATGTATTGTAAACTGAAACCTTCTACATTAATGTAATCTGAGACCCTTTAATCTGACAGAAGCCATGAACTAGTATTAATTCTTATGCTTATCTTGTTGAGTTGTTCACTGAATCAAATAACAATCTTAGCCTGCAGAGAAGTATCCAAATATTTTCCCCAAGGATTCTCTTTTTGGGAGGTAAATCTACTATATTCCATCTTGGAAGTGAATGCAAATTATCCACACTTTTCCCTTAAATTTGATAAAATTTTGCAGGTTTCCATACCTCTTACCTTGTGTTTTGATCTCAGTCTTTTCTCTGGCTGTATTTGTATTTTGCTGTTGGCTTCCGGTAAGTAAATAGAAGTTAATGACAGTTGAGTTCCCCTGTATCTAGGAGATTAGGTTGCATGTAGACTAACAAGTTCCTGTCTGATGCAGGAGACACTGCACAATCATAAAGGAAATGAGAAAGAGAGTGATGATGTATATGATGCATTAGAAGCCACAACACAGAAGCCCCAGACAAATGGAACAGACAAGAATTCCACAATTTCTAAGCCAAGTCTCCTGAAAAATTGGCCATTAATGTCCTCAATCATTGCATACTGTGTTTTCCAACTTCATGATATGGCTTATTCAGAGGTAATTTCAGACTATGTTCCAGCTATGTTATTGACCTGGATATATTCTTTTTCTTCTATGCTATGTTCAATGTTCTTTCTTAAACAATGCTTTACTTACTAACATATTCTTCAGATTTTCTCATTATGGGCTGTTAGTCCCAGAAGAAATGGAGGGTTAAGTTATACAACTGCAGATGTTGGTGAAGTTCTTGCACTCTCAGGTAGGAATAATCAGTTTCATACCTTTTACTGGGAATTCTGTTGCATCAAAGATGGTTCATTCTAGCCCTTTAAGCATATGTCATAGCTTTTGATGCCATGAAGCTAAACTAAAACTCAAGCAGAAGCATTGAGGATACATTTGAATACTTTGGCAACCAGCCTGAGGACGTTGTTCGAGTCTAATCCGGTCCGAATATGGTCAAATGAAGTTTAGGCCGCTAACATTGGGTTTATCATACCCAAATTCTTATTATTGGTCGAGTCCAAAAAATTTATCAAGCTCGAGTTTGATCAAGTCAGACTTGCCTGTTGACTTCAAGTCCAGTTTTTTGCCATCTCTAACTGTGAATACATGTGTTTCCATGAAATATCACAAGCTAAAGCTAATTTTCATTTTCTTCCTGATTGGCATGCATCTACCAGGCCTTGGACTGCTTCTCTTTCAGCTATTTGTCTACCCTGTTGTTGAGAGAAATGTGGGACCTGTGATGATATCAAGAGTAGGAGCAGTAAGTTCTTAAATCAACTAGCATAGATTTTCTTGTCTTTGAACTGGTATATTGGTATAATCCTTTTCTTCTTCTTTACTTGAAGGTCATTACCATTCCACTGCTGTCTAGTTATACATTTATAGCAATGCTAAAAGGCCTTAGTCTCACTCTAGTTCTTGATTCTGCATCTATACTGAAGAATGCCCTCTCTGTAAGTTCATGATTCAACTGAGAAGTTCTCCTTTTTGTGCCACTCAGTTTATAACATAATGTCGTAATTGTGTTTATGAGAACTATATTTATGTTTATGATTCTCTCAATTATCCAGGTATCAATCACGACAGGATTGTTCCTTCTCCAGAATAGAGCTGTGGTACTCTCAATGTTTCTGATGTTTCTGTACTCATATCAGGTTTTCTAATTTCTAAATGTTTTGGTTTGCCTGAAAAATGGTAGAAACAAGAACAAAGAGGAGCTGCAAATGGGATTTCAATGACAGGTCAGTCCCTGTTCAAAGCATTTGGACCAGCTGCAGGTGGCGCTTTGTAAGTATCAGCAAGTTGATTACATGTTTTTTTCCTGTGGGATTCATATTTTCTGGTCTGTACCAACCAATTTAGAAGTTTTCCCTGAGAATCATAAACAACTTGATTAGATCTTTCCTGAGATGAGTTCTTTCAATCATTGCATATGCACCATATTCTCAGTCTATAATTTGCTCATATTGTTTCCTTAGTTGACTGTTCTTAAATGTGTTTTACAGCTTTTCTTGGGCACAAAAGCGACAGGATGCTTCATTTCTTCCAGGTAGAGAGCATTCTAAGTACCAGAGTAAAATTTTGACTTCTTATCAGGATCCTTAGATGCTTTATCTTATTCATTCGTGCTGAATGAAGACTGTAACTCGTAATCTTACAGTCCTCCATTGTTGTTTAGAGGAGTTGTGAAGAGTTCTTATTCTCTTTGTTTTGCAGGTGATCAGATGGTGTTCTTCATCCTGAATTTGGTTGAGGTGATTGGTCTGCTGATGACCTTTAAGCCATTTCTAGCTCTACCTGACGAAAACATTTCATAGCTCAATCCTCAGTCGAATTCCAGGAAGTGTTGTCCTGATTTCGTTGTTGTATCACAATTCAGAAAGATACGGACCACAACTCTGACAAGCAATTCCTGATGATAGGAAGAGAAAATCCTTGTAACTTTAACCAATTCCTAAACCGTTACTATTGATTTCTTGATGATTCCAACAGTTAGTCAAGCTAATCTTATTAGCTAGAGATAAAATTGCGCACTTTTAAACCTCTTCAGATCTCAGATCTTGGGGAGATTTTATTGGGATATTGTTGTTGTTGTTGTTGTTATTTATAGATGCTAAAATGTGTTCTTGACAGATAATTATCTAAAAGTTCATCTGAGAGGCTTAATAAGGTAGGTTTTGACATTGTTTAAACCTTCAATAGAAGAGATTTAAACCTTTGGTGTCTTCTTTTCTGACTAAAACTATGCTTACTCCACTTCAATTAAATGAGTTTTTAAATTTCAGGTGAGGCTTGGAACAATGCCTCTAAATTTAAAACTCAACTAATTCAAATTTTATTCATTAATTTTAAACTACATGTTAATATTTTCACTAAAATAACATTTTTCATGTAATTATCTAAATTAATATCATTCTAATATATATATTTAAGAAAAAATGATCAAACCATATTACTTTGCAACTTGTTGAACTTAATCAAGTTTTGGATTGAAATAAAATGGTGTGATGAAAAAGTTTGTGACCTAATTTGTAGAGATGTCAATAGGTCGAGTTTGGTCTGGCTGAATGGGTCAGCTCGTGGCCCTACTCGCCATATATTTTTAAAGCAAAACTTCAAAACGAAATTGTTTTTGAAGTAACAGTTGGCCCGATCCTTAGCTCACGACTAGGTCAGGCCGACTATAGTTCGTGACCTGATCAACTTGGGCCAAAATCGAACCAAGCAAGTTTTGATATCTTTACTAATTTGACTCATTTTGTTATCAAACCGACTTAAAATTGATAAAATTTTAAGTCACTTATAAGTTAAAAAAATAGATGGTCTAGGTCCAATCTAAAGTTCGAAAGTTTTAAATAAATGGATCTCGTTTTGAATTTTTTTAAAATTAAAAAAATATATTTAATCGACTTCAAATAGACTTTGACAGTCCAAACTCTTGAACTTGAATCTAGAGTCTCAAGTTTGATCAAACTTTGGGTCAGCTCTAGACTAAACACAAATTATCTCATGCTTGAGTCTGGTTTGATCGGTTGCTAATTAGGGATGGCAGTGGGCCCGAGCTCGAGTTTGATTGAGTTTGAGGTAGTCCAATCCTAGCTTGACTCAGTTTTAAATAAAAAATAAAAAATGAAGACAATTTTTACAAAATGACATCATTTTTCGCAATAATGTCAGGCGAGACTTGGCCTAGACAACTCAAGCCTGAGAGCTCGGCCTGATTTTGGACAAAATTGACCGGGTCATAGGCAGGTCATGAGCTAAAATGGTTTGGACTGATTGGGCTACAAAACAACAAAAACAACGTCATTTTATAATTAAAAAAAAACAAGAATGGACTTGTCTGGCCCGGCTCATCATTGAAACATCCAATCATGGGTTGGCTCGCAGACCATCCAATCAAAGGTCGGGTCGAGTCAAGAGTAGTCCGAGCTTAGATCGGCCCAGTCCGACTTATTGACATCCCTAAACCCAAGGTCTGATTTCTTAAAAAATCAGCCCCGATGTTTACTCAAACCAAGGCCTAGCTTGTTAATCTCGGACTGGGCAAAGCAGGCCAGGCTTAAATGCTATACGTTTTGCCAATCTTAAACGTTCATGTCATATTCACGTGAATGAAGATGATAGAAACGACTGAAAGAGGCAACAGAACAGGAAAAAAAGGAGGAAATAATTCAGAATGTAACATTTGGGCTTCTGATAATGAAATCAAAACGTTCCGTTACAATGGAAAGTGATCTGTAGAGGGCAAATTTTGTTTAGTGTTAACAAAAAGAGATTCGGTTGAGAAAGTTTGTGATGAGAAGAGAAAATGGCAAACCCTAGGAGGAGCAGTAGTAGTAGCTTAGACAATCCATTTCAGGTCCAAAACCTCTCAGCTCTCTCGTCTGTCAAACACTTCTTGAGGAAGCCCCATGCTTTCCCTTTGTTGCTCGGTTTATTACTTTTCCTGACTTGGGTCTCTCTCAGGCTTCAACACTCTTCAAAGCTCTCATCTTCCGGTTCACTTTATAGACTCCAAGAGGGAAATTGGAGCAAAGAAGAAGACTTGATGGCCAATTTGATCAAATTCCCATCTGGGTCTTCCGCTTCTCCTATCACTAAGGACAACCGTGGCTGGCTTCTCAATCCTGTCTCACTTGCCCTCGAATATGGCATTAAAGGTCACTTCTTTTTTTTGTTCATGTTCCTTTGATATGATTGCTTAAAGGCGACTTCGTTGTCTGTCTCCTGAATTTTCCATCTTTGAAACGAATCTTAATGAGTTGGGAATTGGGGCTTGAGTACTGTGTTCATTGGAATTTTCTTTTGTGACCTTCTGAGTAAGATTTTGGTTCTGTACTGTTAGTATTGCGCAAAAGAAGGAATCCTTGAGTTAACTTTGGAGCTGTTTGATGTCTATGTTCATATATCTTGGTTTATGTACAGGCGGGGCAATGTCTTGTTCGTCAGTTCATGTTGGTGAAATACGACCTGGTGCTGTGAGGGGAAATCACAGGCACCATGATTGTAACGAGACGTTTGTCATTTGGGGTGCCAAAACGTTATTTAGGGTATCCTCCCTGTTCCTTTATTTAGGACAATCTTCTTACTTCTAAATATTGCTAAAAAAAAAAGAAACCAAACTGTCAGAAGTTCAAAAGTCGAATTATATGCCTAATAGTTTCATATAGATGTTTGATGTTCAATTGTTTGGAATAGCTTCAGCAATTTGCCATGAAAACTGCTTCTTTTTTGAGTTGCAAAGGTTTTTCCTTTGATCTTTCTAGCTAGCTGGCTTTCTTGCTATTAGAAATTATCTTTTGGTCACAGTTTCAGAGAACATAGATTCCTGTGGTACAGAGAATCCTCTGTATCAAAATGTGCCTGGAAACAGTCCCTGTGCTTCGGTTTTGAGCAAACTTGCTAAAGTTCACACTGTTCTTCTATTTCCTGACATGCATTGCTTTTCTACAGTTCAACCACTTTCTGTTAACAGGTAGACTGATGTTCAATGATGCCAATGCCCCAAAAGATGCATAAAATTAAGAGTTTTTTATTTTGAACTTCTGACGATCAGATTGAGGCTGAATAAATTTAAGATTTTGAAATGAAAACGACCCAGTTATTGGTTACAGATTGAGATTCTTGACATTCTTGTGCAACTTTTCTATGCTCATTTCATGTAATTGATGAATTGCAGCTGGAGAACAATCAAATAGTTGATACAGGTTATACAGAAGTTACCATTGGTGCAGATGAAGTTGCTGTTGCAGCTAGTCCAAGTGGAAGAGCCCATGCTTTAGTGAATGTGGATTCTGTACATACTACATTCTTTATTGGATGCCAAGATAGTTTGATCAACTATAGCAGTTCAACTACTGATTTTAAAGTCTGGAAAGATTTTTGAGTTAGCTTTCCTTTTTCTTTATATACATATATATATAACTTGTTCCTACATCTATTGTCTTCTCTCCTTATTTATGCTTGAAATGTTAATGCTAGACATTCTATAGGATCAAGAAAATTACATATGATTCCAATTTACAGTTTGTGTACATAGAACTTGGCAATTTCCATGGCCTTTTGGTTCCTGTGAAGCAAATGGTAAATCTTTACTGCTTAATACAAGTTGAGTTTATATTAGACAATGATATGATCATCCCAGTTTAAAGTGTTGCTTACAGCAAATGAGAAGGGTATAACAGATGAACCTTTCTCTTGTGTTGAAACAGTGACTTGCAATACTCCTATTTAAATCATCCTATCAGGTTGATGTTATGACTCCTATTTACCAAATGCCTTTACTGATGAAGTGAACAGATCAACAATGATTTGATTAGGTTCGAGTAATGAGAAATTGGGCTGGTCTGGTCTGAAGTCACTCGGGCCAAACCCACAGCTGCAATTAGGGAAGCAAAGAGCCTGTTAAGCCAATGAAGTCTCTGCTTTTATTATCTGCTACCACAAGTAAGAAATCCTGATGAACGTTCTGACTAATATTTAAGTGAAAAAGTAGCTTTAATGTGAAAGGATCTCATATTCCTGATCCAAAGCACAGACACATCTTAAAAAAGTCATATTGTTATCTGTTTCTTTGCTCTAAAGGCAATCTCTGTAGGCTTACAGAACTTGGAATCCATTGTTAGAACTTAGAAGGCAGTTTGGTAATACACAGTTGCTATGATGTGAGCATAGTTGCAAGAGAATAGCAAAGTTTATGACTTTTGATTGTTCCACAAGTCTGCAACATCCACCTAATTTTTACTTGCAAACTGATAGTTATAAGTTGCAAGAGAATATCAAAGTTTATGACTTTTGATTGTTCCACACGTCTGCAGCATCCACCTAATTTTTACTTGCAAACTGATAGTAATATTCAGTGTTTTGAAAATCGGACCAAACCGGTTAGTCGGACCGAAGAACCAGTGATTCAGAGCATGAAACAGTCTGGTTTAGCCCGTATTTTTTGTGAGTGATTGGCTTGTTTATTTTGCAGTCAGACTGGTAAAAATTGCTGAAACGATCGGTCCATTTAAAATGCTTTGATTTTGATACTTTCAACTTTAATGAATATTATGATTAGTGATCTTTTTTTAATCTTTTTGATGAAATATGATTAGTGAGCTTTAATATCTTATTTTGTGTTATGTTGGTGAACTTAAAAAAAAAACTTGTATATTTTGAAGTTTGAAGGTTTAAGTTAAGTTTACAATTAGATAAATAAATAAATAATATGTTTAAAAATTATCTTATATATATAATATATAAAATAAAATTTTATATATTGATTTGTCACCGGTTCGATTACAGTTGAATTCTAGTTAAATCATTGACCCTTAAATTAGTTGTTTTTTCGATTCAATTACCGGTCCAATTTTTAAAATATTGATTATAATAGTTATAATATTAAAAAAACATAATTTTTTAATAATATTTTTATTTGACAATCATAATTACTGAAATTCACTAATTTAAGAGAAGCTATTGTTGGAAAACAGCAAACAGATTAACAACTCACATATGGATGAGAAATATTCACTTAATTGTTATCAAGTAATTTTGCAAAATAAGGTAAAGTTACAAAATTTTCTTATAAAATATATTTATTTCAATTAATATTTTTATTTTTTTAACAAAAACAACAAAAAGTGAGTGAGTTTTGTGAAGGTCTAATATTTTTATTTTTAAGTTATTTTAAAATTGCGATAATAGAAAATCTAAAAATAACCTTTTACTAAATTTCTACCCGTTTATTTTCACTTAATACTATCAAAATTGGGTGGAGAAGTTTTACAAATTCTATTAAATATATTAATAGTCAGTCAAAAACTTGAATTTTCTCAAAAATTTAAAATAATAAAAATATTTTTTAAAATGAATGAAATTTCGTCGAACAATTATTTAACTTGAAGTATATTTCAAAACAAATTTTAATGCATCTAAAATTTACTCATAAGGTATAAACAAGCAAGAAGATGGTAAGAACTTCGAGACTTGTAGACTGAAAAATGACAGGAACCTGAAACATGTTTTATTATTATTATGTCGTTGTTATGTGATGGGTGTATCGTATAAGAAACCGATCAACATTGCTTGAAAGTCAACTAATGTGATGTACGTAGAAAGATTACTTGAACACGAATGGAAGCGGAGAAGCACACAAAACATTCATACATAAACTGAAGCAATCGATCTTGAGAACAGCAAACACCTGAGGAGATTCAGTTCTTGCTTCGGAGCTGGAATTTTGATTCAAAATGGAGAAGGGAAAGAAGAGGATGGCTGTTTTGGTGGGTTGCAACTATCCCAACACAAGAAATGAGTTGCATGGGTGCATAAACGATGTGTTAGCCATGAGAGACATGCTTGTGGAACGGTTTGGGTTCAATCCTGCCAACATTGAGCTCCTGACAGATGCACCAGGGTCGTCTGTCTTGCCTACGGGTTCCAATATCAGGAATGCGCTTAGTCAGATGATTGATCAGGCTGAAGATGGTGATGTTCTTTACTTCCATTATAGCGGACATGGAACCAGAATTCCTTCCATGAAGCCTGGACATCGGTCCAGGCAGGATGAGGCTATTGTTCCCTGTGATTTTAATCTCATTACAGGTTAGTGGCACCTCCGTCGTCAGGAATTACATGGAATATTGTCCTGAATGTACCTGAATGAAGCTTTATTATTGTTTATAAATGCAGATGTGGACTTCAGGCATCTAGTGAACCGCCTGCCAAAGGGAGCAACTTTCACAGTCCTGTCAGATTCATGTCACAGTGGTGGCCTGATTGACAAAGAAAAAGAACAAATTGGACCCTCAGAAGCCATAACCAATCCCACAGTTCCTTCTCAACACAGGCCAAAAACCATATCATTTGAATCTATTATGCAACACCTTTCATCACTGACACATATAACCACATCTGATATTGGGACTCACTTGCTAGAGTGCTTTGGGGAAGATTCCAGCCCCAAATTCAGGATACCACGCCTGGAAATGGACTTGTTTGAATCTGTCGGGAAGGACGCAGGAATTCTGCTAAGTGGATGCCAAGCTGATGAGACTTCTGCTGATATGACTCCAGTCGAGGCAGGTGGTAAAGCATATGGAGCATTCAGTAATGCAGTGCAAACGGTACTAAAAGAGCATCCAGGGAAGTTGAGTAACAAAGAGATTGTTGTGATGGTTAGGAAAATCTTACAAGATCAAGGATTTCAGCAACACCCTTGCCTGTATTGCAGTGACGAGAATGCTGAAGCTACTTTTCTGTTGCAACCTGACAACTAGACTGCTTTTAACCAGTCCAAAGTTTGGTGCTTGTTGATTGTTGTGACAAATTTTAATAAAAGTGGCATCTAAAGATTGCTAATGTCTCATTTTCTGATCAAGATCATTGACAGATACAACTGATGTTCTTGCACTAACAGATATTACAGGAAAAATATGGAAGTTTCATTGCTCTAATATGGAGGACCTATTGGTTTATTCTTTAGCAGTTGTAAGGCCAATTAGGGATTGGTTCAAATGGCCTAGCAGATTTGATCCAACAATAACATCAGGAGTTTCAGATCTTAAGAACATGAAGAGCTATTCCTTGACTTTTCCTAGGTACATTATTCAAATAAATTAGAACTAAAGTCCATGACTTCCTTGTCTGTGGAATGGAAACAATCGGTTCAAGGAGTAAAACCTGAGGCAAGCATCTGATGAACTGATGGGCTAACTTATATGGGCTCGCTCAACTTCAGGATCATTAGCTGTATAAGGTTCAAAGATCAAGAATGACAGAAACAGCTCGGCCCTATCCGAATTCTATCATAAAATGATATCGTTCCACAAAAATAATATGAAATGACAATGTTTCAGCGTTAAACTTTAAAAAGATGAGTACTTTAAGAGAATTCCTTGATTTTTAAAATTTACGAAAAAACTTCTGTAGTTTTCAAATTTTTAGAAAAATATCTTCTTTTAAAATTTTGTTAAAAATAATGACGAGATGCACGCAATATAAACTTTAAATATATTCATAAATATTTTTTATATGACGATTCAACCCAATTGTTAAACTCGTATTAAATTAATTAAATCTAACTTAAACTAATAATTTATTATAATTAAATATTAATTTAAGTGAAAATTAATTAGTTCGGATCGAGTTAAGAATTAAGTAGGATTATTATATTGATAACATTTAATTAGTTCACGTTTGATATTCATACTGCGTGTGTTTCATCTTTATTTTGTAATCAAAGTCTAAGAGAAAGTTTTTCTTAAAAATTTAAAACTAGAAGAAATTTTTTTAAAAATGTTAAAGATCAAAGACTTTTTCTAAGATTTCTTAACATACAAAGCAGGTCTATGTCTTTTATCCTTAAAACACTTAAAACTAGGCTTGACAATTAGGCTCTAACCCAGGGATTTTTTCAAAAATAAGATGGATTCGAGTTTGATAGAAAAGACATTATTTTTTTACCTTTTTGAATTAAAAAATGGATCGGATCGGACCAAATGGAGTCAAACTCAGATTGTCTTAGCTTGGTAAGGTCCAATCGGGTCTCAGACTAAGCCCATTGCCTCTCCTACTTAAAACCAAGTCGCTTTAAGAAAATTTCCTAAAATGTCATTTTAAATGAATTGAACTGCTCAACTCAAACACAATTTGAACTTCGAATGGCAAGTTAAGAAAGTCAGATTATGTCCAATCCATTGTTATTCATTATTCAAGACTCATGTTCAATGAAAACTAAGGGGCAAACCCTAGTGTAGAAGGCTCCCCATTTTATGAGGATCATCAATTGTACGCAGTCTTCTTTTTGCATTTTACAAAGAGACTGTTTCGTAATTCGAACTCATGACCTTCCAGTCATAAAGCAGTAACTTTACTAGTTGCTTCAAGGCTAGTCCTCAATGAAAACTATATAAGTTTATGATTGTGTGACAACTTTTTCTAAACCTCCACTTTCAACATTCCAACTTGGGCAATAGAGAGAAATAAATGGGTTCTCAATTCTCATAAAATATGTTGAGGATGCATTGAATTTCTTATAGTTCGTGGAGCTTTGAAAATTTTTAACAAATTAAGTACAACTTTGATAAGATGTTATATAGTTGTGTTAATTGAAATTATCTATTTTTTAGATATATTTTGGTGCTTAAATAGGAAAACTAATGTTTGTTTTGATTTAGGAGATGAAAAGTGAAGATTGTATCAAATTGGAGCATTATTGATCAAAACCATGAATTTTGAAAAAATGGACAAATTATTGTAGTGGATAAAGCAAGATCATGCCTAATGTAAGACTTAAAGAGATAGAATTCAATTAGGAAATATCTTCCATCTCTATTATGTAGGGATTTGGATTTGTTTTAAATAAGGACCTTTGCAAGATAGAACTAGACTAGATTTAGAATAGGAAAGAGAGAGGAAAACATGTCTTTCACCTCTTTCAACATTCTCTTTTCCTTACTTTTAAGTTTTCTCTCAATCTTTCATCTCTTCTTTTATTTTTGGTGTTAGAACTAAAGACATGTGGCTAAACCCAAATATTATGATTCAAGGGAATTCAAAACTCTAGTTGTAGCCTTGTGAGGTTTTGTTCTAAACTTATATTCATGTTTTAATTTAAGTATTCTTATTTTATGTTCTTATACTTCATGAACAATTAATATTAATTAATCTAACAAATTAATCTAGTGTTTATTATTTTATAGCTATCCATTAATTTAACGATCCATAGTCGTGATGAAAGTTTGAACAAGTAGCAAATATGTTATTTATGAATTTTGCATATTTAACTAACGATGAACAAAAAAAAGCTAAGTTGAATAGTTGTAGTTATCTCAGTTATTCAATTTATGGTTTGGTCTTTTTTACTAAGCTTATCGCTATCATTTACTTGATATAGAATGTTATCATACCCAATCAATTAATGATAAGTTTTAGTTTGAACGTTAGGTTTGAATCAATCAAAAATTGAAATTTTATAACTTATTATACCTATACTAATATGTTTCAAACTAACTCCTTAAATTGTGAAAATTAGTCTTTTTAGACCAATTATCAATATTATAATTAAATGAGATCTTTCCCTTGAATTGGAGTTAGGTACTCTTGAATTTCTCATTTTTATATTCAGTTAATTATTTTGATTCTTTGTTAATTTTAGTTAATTAGTTAATTAATCATGAACCCTACTTCATTTTGTTATTAACTAGCTTTTAGTTCTCTAAAGATTTGACCTAGTTTCATGACTACTATAAGAAGTTGAATAATCAAAATTAATTTTGGCTTCGAAAATCTGTTCAAAATTTTGGTTTCAATGTTAGGGAATTATTTTAGTTTCTTTGCGTTTTTTTTTACAGTTTATTGCTAATCACTTGTCGTAGGTGACTCATTCTTGTCAGACATATGAATTTGCACTATAATCCAAAAATTGAGAAGATAAAGCAAGGAAGGATGTGCTCTTCTAGAAGTGAAAGTCGAAATAGATCTAACAATTGGTGAAGGTTCTAATTTCCAAGAAGTTAAACAAAAAGATAGCAAATTCTAACTAAATCGATGAGGAAGTTAGCGGCACCAAATTTGAATCAACAACCCTCATGCATACGATTTCTAGATGTTAAGGTAGATTTCAAATTGAAATATGATTTGATTCACTTACTCCTTATTTTTTTGTAGTCTTGCAGGTGAAGATCTACGTAAATACCTGAAGTAATTTTATGTTGTCTACTCTGGAATGAAGCCATACGGGGTAACAAAAAAACAAACTAATCTCAGAGCCTTTCTATTCTCATTGAAAGACAAGGTAAGTGATTGGCTATATTATCTTCGCCTAGCTCAGTGACAACATGGATGAGATGAATAGGTTGTTTTTGGAGAAATTCTTTCCTAACAAGCAACTAATATCAGAAAGGGGATATGTGAGATAAGACAACTCACCGGAGAAACATTGTCTGCATATTGAGAGAGGTTTAAGTTATGTGTCAGCTACCTACACCATCAAATTCTTGACTAACTTTTGATTCAATATTTTTATAAAGGACTATTACCAATAAAAAAGAGTATAGTTGATATAGCTAGTGGGGGAGCTTTGGACAATAAAACAACTAAAGCAGTCATACAATTAATATCAAATATGGCTGAAAATTCTCAACAATTTAGGATAAGAATGGACAGAATTGTTAAGCACATGAATGAAGTAAGAACCACAAACCTTGAGGCTAAAATTTTAGATTTGATTGCTATAGTTCTTCAAATGGTTGTAGGTCAATTACAATCCGTAAGTGTGCAGAATATTCTCATTCTTTAGACATCCTACAGATATGTGCCCTATACTGCAACAAGACTCTCTTTAAGAAGCTAACGTAAAAGGGAGATTTTTGGGTCAACCTTAACGAAAATATGACCCTTATTCCAATCACTATAATTAAGGCCAGAATGAGGGATCATCTAATTAAATTTAGTTGTGGAAATCAAGAAGGGCAACAACAATATCAACCTCATAATTTTAATAAACAACATCAATATGCTCAATATCAATCTTCAAATTCAGGTATGTCTTTGGATGAAATTGTTAAGGCAGTTGCTACTAATAGTCAATAATTTCAACATAAAACAAGAGCAAGCTTGCATAATTTAGGAAATCAGGTTACTCAGTTAGCCACCTCTGTTAATAAATTAGAAACACAACATTAGGAAAATTACCTTCCTAAACGATGGTGAATCCTAAGGAGAATGTAAGTGTAATGACTTCAAGAAGTGGTAAGGAAATTCAATCTGGATCTTCCTTACTAATAGAGGTCAAAAAGCACAATGAAGGAGACAAGAAAGATGAAACTCTAACTCAAGAATCAATAAAGGTAACAGATGATTTATCCTCATTGTAATCAAGTAATGCACGTGTACCTCCTTTTCCTAGCAGGTTAGCTAGGACAAAAGAAGAAGAACATGAAAGATATCTAGAAACCTTTTAAATAAGTGGAAATCAATATACCATTTCTAGAAGCTATCAAGTAAATTTTGAAATATGCAAAGCTCCTGAAAGGACTATGTACAATGAAAAGTAATTTCAAAGAAAAGGGGAGAATAATTTTAAGTAAGAATGTATCAATTGTGATAAATAGAAAATTATCGAAAAATGAAAAAATTCAAGTATGTTTACATTTTCATGTGTTATTGGTGATAAGAAAATTGAGCTTGCTAAACTTAGGTGCTTCTATTAGTTTCATCTTATACTCAATTTACTGAGCTTTAAATCTGAATTCTTTGCAATAAACTAATGTGATTATTTAACTAGTTAATCGTTCTTATGTGCGTCATATTGGTATTATTGAGGATGTCTTAATCCAACTTAACGATTTGGTATTCCCAGTGAATTTTTACATCTTAAAACTAGATGAAGATATTGTTGAATGTTCAGCTTCAATTTTGTTGGGAACGTTGTTTACGAAGACAACCAAGACAAAAATCGATATGGATGTGGGTACTCTTTCCATTGAGTTTAATGGAGAGACAATAAAGTTCAATATTTTTGAAGTAATGAAGTACCTATTGATTTTCAATCCGTTTATCGTATGGATATTGTTGATTCATTTGTGTTGGATATTTTTTAAAAAGAAAGTGTTGATGATGAGTTAGACTTTAAGGCTAAATCAGAAGTGAATGAGCAATTTGTTAAAACTTGTGAAGTTATAGAATCATTATCAATAATGCTAATAGCTAGATTTGAAAACTTTTAAATGTTGAACTTACTATGACTCATAAGAAAATGTTACCTTATGTTTTGTAGGCTCTAAAGATAGAATTGAAAGCTTTTTTTGATCACCTAAAATATGTTCATTTAGGTTAAGGAGAGTCATTATTTACGATTATCTCAAAAAAGTTAACTATATGGCAAGAGGAAGGGCTAGTAGCGTTACTTAAGGAGTGCAAAACTGCAATTATGTAAAAGTTTGCAAAGAAAAAGGCTTGTTGAGAGTAATGACATTAAAAAAAATTGCATTTTTTAGGAGGCAACTCAAACTATGATAGTTTTATTAGTTTTGTTTTAGTTATATATAGTTTTCATTTAATTTTTTAAAAATTAATTTATTGGCTTAAGAGAGAAATTTCAAAATACTATATTTCATAAGGCGTGATGCTGCCTTGTCTACTTCAGTTGTTAGGATTAAAGACTAAAAATTTCATAGTAATATATCTCATATGGTGAAATCATGCGTTATGTGATGCAACTTTTCGGAACAAAACTCCTAAAATATCAAAATACTAAATCTCACAAGGCAAGATAACACCTTTTTGAGATTTAGCAAATTGGAATAAAACCTGTAAAAATCCGAGATACTAAATCTAATAAGATGAGATCACACATTATGCGATTTAGCTTTATGAAATGGAATCCCTGGAATTCCATAATATTAAAATTTGTAAGGCATGAGAGACCAAACATACTATTATCATGTATAAGGCGTGTTTCAAGGTAACTTTTCATTTTTTATTTTATTTTAAATAATAATAATGAAATAATAAAAATCAAATAAATCTATCAGATTAGTTTTTTTGTTTATAATTGTCATCATTATGGGACGTTCCCAAGATACTAGTAGGACAGCAGCAAAAAGAAAGTCTACAGTGAATCTAAATGAACAAGGTCAATCTTCCACATAATCCACCACAAATGCCTATCAAAAGCATGTTCAAATATCTAAAGGATGCGATAGATTGAGAAACAAAAGAGACAATTCAGTTATGTGTAATGTGATACTTCTATGTCTACCGACACCATGATACCTCTTCTTTTAGATGCTCACAACTTAGGGGAGTCTTCTACTCTATGCTTTATTTTTGTTGATTATTTTTATAAGATGTTAGTAACTTATGCATATATTAGGGATAATGTATAATTTAGGTGTGGGGACGCGAACGTTTATATTATGATGAATTTTGTGATTTTGCATGAACTTATGATACTATGATTCATATATTGATTATTCTTCATGATAGTCTCATAATTTTATGATTGTTGTTTATAAATAATCCTTAAGATAGGATACATTTTTGGTTTAAGAAATAATGTAAGAGAGAGAAAAGCATGATTAGTATTTTTTATTAAATTATTTTAGGTATCTCTTTGGTTTTATGGAATGAAAATGTGCAAGACTTGATGCATTTTGACACTTATATGAGCTTTGAGCCTAAGAGCATTCATCACATTTGCGTTCATAAATTTCTACTTATTGTGTGTTATCAAACATAGCTTGTTTGTGTTAGAAAATGCTTTTGAATATATGTTGAAACCATATTTTTAATGAATTTGTGTATAAAGATGATAAGGGTACTTGGGATAACCATTTTTTTTTTAACCTAAACATGCTTACCTTAGTTTTTGTCTCTAGAAAACCAATTTGAGCCTTACTTTTCTTTTCTTGTATAATATTCCATACAAGCCACTTTTGCCCTTCATTTTGTTAACGTCCGTAATTATTTAGAGCCCTTAAATTGAAGGAATTGTCGAAAACTTTTTTGCATAGGTTTTGATTATTTCTATTAAAAGGAAATTAATTGATTCAAGTTGCATTATATTGATTTTTCATTTTTTTATAGATTTGGAGAGAAGTTTTTTAAAATTTTCCTCTTTGATTTTTATTTAAAAAAGAGAAAAAAAATTAACAAGTAAGAAAAGGTGATTGAAAAGAATGTTATTTGAATCAAGTGAGTTTTATATTGATTTAAGTTTAAACTTCTGTCAATACGTTTGAAAGATTTATTTCGATTTATTTCCTTCAATTTATTTAACTTAATTTTTTTTTGTCATATCTTACCTAAGTCATATTACAGCCCTTATCAAGGCCTTTTGATTTATGCATTAAGTTCATTTTTATTAATTGGTGGAGATATGATTCTTAAGCAAGCTTATACAAATAACTTGTTATCTTTGATTTGATATCTTAATGAACTCTAAATACTTTGAGCATATTAAAACTTCACACTACACAACTCGTTGGAGTTAGGCACTTTACAAAGCTTTCACACTTTTTTTTCACTCACTTTTCTTTTGATTTTGTACAATACATGTAATGGCCAAATGACCATATTTATAGGAAAACAAAGGTGGTAATAACTTACTTTAGTGCCAGCTTCAATTAAGTTGTCCAAAGATGTTCAAGGACAAATTGGCTTGGCATTTTGACTAAGTCAAATACAACACATTACAAGTCATAATGTAGAAGGATGCATTAAACCAAGTTTTGTTTCTAACAATTACCCTATCTACACTTTGTTGGGAAGATGGAAGCGAGTAGATTATTAGAAGAATGCTACAAAGTACAAACCCTCGCTTAAGGCACTAACAAAAGGAGAAGACAGTAACTTAGCCCTATTCGCAAAACCCAATTCAACGAAGAAGATCAAAGATAAAGGAAAAGTTGACTTAAGTGAAAAAAGACAAAATAAAGAACACGCAAACAACAACAAATAGTCAAACACACAGTAGGAAAAGAAGGAAGATGCACAACAACAAGAGGAGGAAACAGAAGAAGAATATGAAGATAGGATAGATTTGTCCTTATGGTTATAAAAATCAAAAAACGATGTCGTTTAAGTAGAGAAAATGATGTATTCTTATGTAGTTTCATAGCTAAATTTTTTTATTTACAATATTAAAAAATGTAACTAATAGCTCGAGCAAATTTGAGTTTAGTTACAAAATTTATTTCGTTGCTAAAAACTTTTTCCACGAAAAATTATTCAAGGAAAAAAATGTAACTAAAAGCTATTATCTACAAAAATAAAGTTGTAGTTAAATAAACGTAACTAATAGTCATAAAAAACTTACAAAAATATTTTTTAAAAAATATCGTTTCAATAGGTTACGATTTTTAAATTGAGTAGCAAAAAAATTATTTTTAGTTACGACTTTTGAATTTCTTAGCTGAAAAATCACTTTTAGGTATGAATTTTAAATCATAGTAAAAGAAAACATAGTCAAAAGCAAGGACGGAGCCACAACGTTGGCTCCAAAAAGTTTTTTATAAAAAATTTATTATTTTAAGTTTTTGTTCTTATAAAAAAAATAAAATTTTGTTTCAATTAAAACTTTGCCCCCATTAAAAATAAAATTTTGTTCCTATTAAAATTTTGCCCCACTTAAAAAATTTTCTAAATCCGTCCCTAGTCAAAAGTAATATTTATTGTAGTGAAACTATGATGAATGACGCATATAAAGCTCCTCTCTCTTTTTTTTTTACTCCACCAAAACCCCCAATCATATGGAATATTTACTTTTACAAACGCTTTCTAGTAAGAAACTGAGAATACTGTAATTAAAGTGATCATGGACAGATCATGGTCCCTGTCATTTACTATTCCACCATTCCACAGAGAAAAAGGAAAATATAGAAGGAAGTCTCTCCCCTGTTAAAATCATGCGTTTCCCACGCATGCCTGGACCTTGTTTTTTCAGAGGATCAATGGTGTCTTTATGAAGCATGGAGAGGGACATATGCCCTTCAAAGCTGAGGCACATTACCCCATGTTAGAAGGTGGCAGGACTCTTGAAAAATGATAACTCATTGCCTTTGTGTAGGTGACCTAGCTAGACTGACCCCTTAAGGATGCAACCCGAGTCTATTCTAGATTCTCAAAATAACGTTGTTTTATAACAAAATATACGGATTGTTAACCTCAGATACAGGTGAGTTAGTAAGGGACTTTCTTAATTTAAGTGAGGTTACAGGTTCGAACCGTCCTCATATATGCAGCCGTTTAAAACTTGGGGCTAGAGCTTTGCCTCCCGCAAGGGATCTACCCAGCTTGAATGGGGATTAGTCTGAGTGTGGATGGCTTAAAAGTGTCTTTCCATAATTGGAACCCTCCTTGGACACCTCGTGGGTAACCAAAGAAAAAAAATACGGGTTGTTTAAGCCATTAGGTTGGGTCTCAAACTAACCTCCTATATCCAATTATGATCAAAATTTAAATTGAATCAAGAAATCAAATCCAGTCGACTCTAATCCAAAATACATGTTACATGGTGCCAGAGCTCTTGAAAATGCGGATTCATTGCCTTATTCACTTCTTTTAAGTAGATAACTTGGCTCAACCTGACCTTTTAAGAATGCAACTCAAATTTAATCTAAACTACAAAAGCAACGTCATTTTATAATAAAATGTATGAGTTGTTTAGATTCGGGTCGATTATCAAACTAACCTCCTAAATCTAGGATTGACCCAAAGTTTAAGTTGAATTAACGAATTAGATCAAGTCGGGCTAGGTTGAGTTTCAACCCGCCAGATATCATTCCTAATAACAATTACCATATGAACTTCTTGGAGGTTTACTTACTAAATTTTGTCTCATGAAGTTGTTTCTAATTGATGTTTTGAATGCTTAATCAAATTCTAATTCGAGTAATAAGATGTTATGATTGTTAATAAAAGAGACATTATTCACTTTCTCCACACCAGTTTTACAGGTTAAATTCAATCATAAAAGGAACCTTTTCATTTTGAATTTTTAAAGGTTAAATGCAATGAGATCATATGTGAAAGTATTAGCATTGTAGCATTACTCAATTTCTTGACATCATTAATTATTTGACTATAAATATTATTTAACATATCACTTGATTTGTTAACTAATTTACTCAAAATATGCAATATTAATTATTTACATTTTAAAGTTTAATTTAGTATATATTTGTTATTTAATAATTATAACTTTTGTTTATTTAAAAGAATATAATGTAATATTAAGAATAACAATTTTTGTTCAGCTCGACCCAACCTGAAATCAATCAGGCCTAGATTAAGTTGACAGATCTTTACTCATGTTTTTTTTTTTTAATTTGAGCTTTGAGTTGGCCTCATGTTGTCCAGTCTAGCTTAAAGTTTGAAATTTTTAAATAAATTAATGTCGTTTTAAATAAAATAATATTATTTTAATTTCAAAGAATTAAAAATTATATATTTAATCAGGCTTGGCTCAAGCTTGATTGAGCCCAATCAGACTTTAAGTGGGGAACCTAAAGCATGATCAAGTTTTAGATCAACATTAGGGTCAAACACAAAAATTTAGGTCACACTCAAGCTTAGACTGAGCCTCTTGGCAAAAAAAAAAAAACCTCAACTTGATCAAACTTGACAAGATTAAGTGCCTGTTTAGATGAATTTTTGGAAGGTTAATAAGCATTTTTTTCTACCATAAAAGCTTTTTTTAAAGAAAAATGGATGTTTGATTGTAAAATAAAAAAATACTTTTTTAATAGATATGACTTTTTTGGCAGTCAAAATACATCTTTTTAAGAAGCTCAAATTTGAAGTTTCTAAAAAAAAATACTTTTTAGGTAAATTTTTCGGATCAATTAATGAGCCTTTTTTAGTCCTTTTTGCTCTTATATTTTACATATAATTCCTACAATACCCACAAACACATCTTCTCGTTTATTATGTATTTAACTATTTACTCAATTTGGATATTTATTTTGAGATTTATGAAATATTATTTGACTTTTTATATGTTTTAATATTTATTTTCGATATTAGTTTACTTATGTTATAATCTATATAAAATATTTAATTAGATATATTTTCATATATTTTATATGGTTTAAAATTATATAATAATTAATATGTTGTGCTTTGCATATTATTTAAATACTTTAAATAATATTTATATACATAAATAATTTTTATTATAAAACAAAATATAGTTAAAATTAAAAGTGTTTTTATTTTTATGTTACCAAACAGTCTACTGTATAAAGCTCTTTCAAAAAATTATTTTATAAATGACAAATAAACAGTCAATTGGCTTCTTAACAGAGTTTTTCTTAAAAAAGATCTACCAAGAAAGTTCCACAGTTATAAGCCTAATCAAACAGAAGCTAAATGGCAAAAAAGACCTCAACTTGACTCGACAAGATTTCGAATTTGAGTTTTAAACTTTTAATTGACACTCAAAATTTTCACACAAAATGACATCTTTTTTAAATTTTAAAATAAATTTAATCGGATCCAATACGTAAAATCTTGAATAGACCTGAGCCTCACACTACCGATTGTCATCCTTAATTTTCAAGCATACCAATCAGTAATAAATTTTCCATGAAAATCAGCAAAAGGAAAAGGAAAGCTACAATCAATCCACGTGCATGGCTTATTATTAGCTTTAATTCCTTTACCTAAGCCTTATCCCTAACCTTTTCTTTACTATCCTGTGCTTTTAGGTAAGACAACTTCCCTTCTCTCAATGATATTAACGTTAGCTCCTTGAAGCTTTTCATGATATGCTTTTTAATCTTTTCTGTGAGAGGTCTAACAAACGCATACACTCATTTCTAGGGTCGGGCACTGATGATGATGATGATGAAGCAACAAGATGCTTTGCGTTCATCATCTTACCGGCGGGAAAGTTCTCCGACGCCTGAGAATATGCATGCCAAGAAGATTGGTTGCATGTCCGCCATTCTTAGGCTAGTTTCCAAGCAGCAAAATCGCCGCAGATTCATCACCTTCGGTTAGTAAAATCAACCGAACTAACTATCCATGCACATATTGTTTCAACTATTTTCATTTGATGGATTTTATCTTGCAGGGAAGAAGCAGGGAAAGAGCAGTAGTTTAGCTCCTTCTCCAACAAAACAGAAGGAAGCATCACCTTCTTCTTCTTCTTCACCGCAACAACAAATCATTAACAAAGATGAAGATCTTCAGAAACTCGCCGGCAATGTTCCGAGAAGTCCAACGTTATCAGCAGATATCAGACGAGCTACAGACCCTTTAAAAATCCCAGAAAAACTCCCACCTTCGACTGCTCTGGTCACAAGGTTGATGGGGTTAGAAGACGATCCAGGGACATTGGCAGAGAAGAGACAGATACTGTTGGGAGCTCTGCAGAAATGTGATGAGGACCTGAAAACCTTGAAGAAGATGATAGAGGCTGTGAACAGTGTTAGTGATCAAAAGGGCAATAATCAGTTGGTGCAGCCAACTCCAAGTCCGGTTTCAGTTTCAGTGCTTGATGACTACTTCAAAAATTGCAGCGCCATGACAGGTGAGTCAAAGCTTTCTTCTCATTTATTTGCACTCATTTCGATTACATTCAATACCCTCTTGTGTGAAAGCTCTCCATTCCAAAGTTTAAAAGATCTTAATTACTCAGTTAGCAGAAGTTTCCTTCAACAAATTCTAGCTACTATGGTTAAGAGTTCTTTTGTTTATCAGGAAACTTGAACAATGTCTATAAACAAATTAAAGAACATAGAAGAAAACTGTGTTGAATCAGTTCTCTGGATAATAATAAAACAAAAACTGGAATTCCATGCATGATCTTGGGGAGGAGATATAGTTAGTTGGTAGAGTAAAGTGGAAGGCTTGAGCTGCTTTTTTGTTTTAGGATTCCAAATTAACAATCATAGCAAGCAACTTTGGTATTGCAGACCATTTGTATCGGTTAAGTGGGAGACACAATTACTACTCATGTGTAATTATTACAAAGTACAATTCTGAAAATGGAAAACAGTTTTCTTACAATACCTTTAATCATAAAAAGAGAAAAACAAACAAAAAGCATCTTCCAATTCTAGTTCATGCATTGAAATAATGATCATTAACAGAAGTGATTTGTCTAACCAAAAATGATGAATTCTAGCTCAAACTTCAGCCACCCTTTAGAAGGCATAACAATGCATGACATTTTAGGATTTTTTTTTTATTTTAGTCTAATTCAATGATTAATTTTTAAAATTTATATAAATTATGTAAAAAAATTATTTTTACCATATGGTACATCTGTCAAATGTCACGTGATTATTTATTTATTAACCACGTAAGTAAAAATCATATTTTAACTTGATTTATATAAAATTTGAAATTTTAATTGCTAAATTGAAAATTTTAAAAATTTTGACACTCTTTTAGAATTTTTTAGTTTAGTACTAAACTTTGTAAAGTTTTTAATTTAATGATTAATTTTTAAAAACTTGTATAAATCAGGTCAAAAAATATTTTTACTAATATTATATATCTGTCAAATCTTACGAGAATATTCGATATTAACTACATTAGTAAAAATTATCCTGATTTGTAAGAATTTTAAAATTTTAACCAATAAATTAAAATTTTTTAAAAAATTAGCTAATTAAACCTTTGAAAATATAATTTCCCCTTATATATAGTGTTCAACTTGAGGTGAATTAATTTTGGGCCAGGTCATGATATTACTTTAAGGTTGGATGGTCTTTCCCTTTCATGATTCAGTCAAAGGGGAAAAAGGAAAGTTAGAAAAAGCAAAGTAATCAAGGAATATCATAGAAGAAAAAGAAAAAGACTAATCAAAGACCACATGAAGTAAAAGCCTTATAAAGCTGAATATATATATATATATATATATTTCAATTTTATATTGAAATATAAAAATATAATACTATACATTTTAAATTAAAAATAGATAAAAACTAAAAATAACATTAAATTATATAATAACTAAATAACATTATAAGAGATAAATAATATTTTTTTAAAATAACTCAAAGGAAAATAATAAAGAAGGTATTAGAAAAAAGGTTATGGCATGACTTAGCTCCACAATATGAGTAAACTCTTCAAGGATTGCTTAATGTTGTAGGACGAAATGTGCAACAACAGAAGAAGAAGAAGGCAGGAGGAGAAAAGGGTACGAACCCAAGTTTCATTGAGAGAATCACAGCACCCGAAATGATCCAAGAAAGTTGGGAGACGATGAAGAGAGAGGTAGAGTCACCTCTGTGGATCAGCAAGGCCATGGTAGAGAGTGTGAATGAAGTGTGCAGAGATGTTTCCTGGGGAGAGAAACGGGAGCAAGGTAGGATAGGGTTGGCTTTGCAGGAGTGTATTTGCAGAGATTTGATTGAAGAAGTTGTGACATATCTGTCATCTCCTTCTTCTTCTTCTTCTTCTTCTTCATCTGGTTCTTGTTCTTCTGTTGCTTTTCTTTCCTCTTCTTCTTCCCAACAACTACCTTTTGAATCATGTAAGAGAAGACTACGTTTTTAATGACAATATTTTAACGTTTCTTTTTTTTTCTCTTTAATTAAGAAAATCAATGTTTTCAAATTTGGATAACAAAAAAATTTAAGAATTAAATATTCAGTCGATATTAAAACGCCATAAATTCGATTAAAAATTGCATAAAATTTAGTTATTTAAAATATGATTAAAAGAGAATTTCATTAAATTCAAAATTTAATTAAAAACAAAACTATTACACAAAAATTAATTAATTTATTTTAATTTATAAAACCGATTAGTTTATAAAAATTTGTCGATTAACTAATAAATTGATTAATTTTTAATAACAAGAATTATTAACGTAAATCGAATCAAAAAATTAAAGATTAAATTGAAAAGTTAAAAATTAAATTAAAAATTTGAATAGATCAAGATTTTTATATTAAATCGGTTAGGTTTTTAATCAACCGTTTCTATCCTTAGAGATACCTGCTTGTGAATAGGGATAATGAGTCAACTCATGAGTTAATCCTGTCAATTTTTTAAAATAATTTTTTAAAAATTAAAAGTATAAAATAACATCTTTTTTTAATTGAATTCAGGTTTGAATTACCTAAGCCTAACTCTACTCGAGACTCAATTTTTCTAAATAAACCAATACCGCTTTGCTTAAAATAGTTAAACTTTAAGTCGGCCTAGGCCTAGGCCACCACTGGATAGACCTATTAAAAACACTTGAATCTAAGCCCGTAAGCCATCAATTCCCATCCCTGCTTGTGAAACTTTTCACTATTAAAAATTAAAATTCTCCCAGCACTCTTATCCCTTAACCAGAGGTCTCGAGTTCGAGTCCTGGGATTGGAGAAATCTGTTTGGCCAACATTTTACCCCTTACGGGCTGATCCGGTGTGAGCGAGAATGAGTCTGAGAGTGAATGCTTAAAAGCGCCTTCCCATAGTTGGGACCCTCTTAAGAAACCTCGTGGGCTAACTAAAAAAATAAATAAAATTCTTCCCATTTTGCAGGAACTCAAGTAGGATGTTAAATCCTGAAGGTTTTACAGTTAAGAGGTAAAGATCAACAACATATCTGCCAACGACACTTTTAAGTTTCACAAGATACATTAATGGTAATACAGAACATTCCCGTCACCGTCAGAACAGATACATCATGAAGGAACTCACTTGGCCATCATAATTTTCACAAATTCCTCATAGTTTATCTGGCCATCTCCATCAACATCAGCCTCCCTTATCATCTCGTCGACTTCTTCGTCCGTGAGCTTCTCGCCAAGGTTTGTCATCACATGGCGCAGCTCGGCAGCAGAGATGAAACCATTCTGATCCTTGTCAAAAACTCTGAATGCCTCTTTCAGCTCCTCCTCGGAGTCAGTATCCTTCATCTTCCTGGCCATGAGGTTGAGGAATTCAGGGAAGTCGATGGTTCCATTACCATCAGCATCCACCTCGTTAATCATGTCCTGCAGCTCTGCCTCGGTGGGGTTCTGGCCAAGTGATCTCATCACGGTTCCAAGCTCTTTGGTGGTGATACAACCTGCATGTCAAACAAGTTTATTTAAGCTTCTTGAAGAGTTAATCACATGCAGATCATCAAAACAGAGTAGAAACTGTTGTCCAGCAGGAATTAAAGAAATAAACGAAGCTATCCGTATAACATAATCCTACTCCTAAAGTAGAAACAATCATGGTTTTTGTCGAACTACCTTATTCGATCTAGATTGCTCACTAACACTCCTCATCATCCAAGCAACAACAGAACATATCAAAAAATCTATATATATCCACATATGCAACCTAAACGACCACAATCAATAGAAATCCTAGAAAAAGACCACATCTGCGTCAGAAAACCCACGAACAGGAAACAGATAATCCATACAACATCATATACACATTGTGATTGATAACATCATTATTAACAAAATGCCCGGAGAGGAAAGCAATTGATTTGTTGAGTAAGAATCAGAAAGGAACCAAGTTTGTATCATCAACTGCTTGTGGTGATGCAATAACACGAAATGGTAATCAAAATACAAGAACTTTGCACGTAGAAGAGCTCGATTCATATGCATTAAATGCTAAAGTGAATTGGGACCACTCATAAAACATAAGATCATAACAAATCTTTAGGCTTTATATACTATTTGACACCATATTTATATCTCTCACACACACGAACATACATATGCAGGAAAAACTAAAATTGACTACAAAACAAGAAAGCCAACACTGTCCCCGAATCCCCTGTATAACCCAAAACGCAAATTGAGAAAACATCAATAAAACAGAGAGCTGCAAGGCATCGTCTTCACAAAATTCTAGACTCTACATAAACACGACCGAAATGCTAAAAATCAAGGCATTTGACTAATAAAGACCGCATCTTTTTCTCCAATTTCTTCTGACAAGACCAAAAGAGAATAACCAACATCGTAAATAACCTTAAACAGGACTAGGAACCAAAGAAAAAACCCAAAAGCCAGATCTAGCAGGGGTATACAGTCTCGTAAGGAGCATAAACATACATACATGTACGCCTTTATGTTTATGTATGTGATATATATACATACACACACACACACACACACATAGAGAGAGACAATGAAACAAGGGAACAAACCATCGCCATCCTTATCGAACAAGCTGAAAGCTTCCTTGAACTCGGAGATCTGGTCGTCAGTGAGTTGATCGGCCATTTTTGTTTCTTCTTTGAATTCTACAGTTGCTGGTTTGATTCTCTGTATATTCAATCAATCAAGAACAGACCTTTGGTTTCTCTAAAACTATAGAAAAACTAAGAAAATGAAACCAAATAATAATAAAAGCAAACAAGAAAACGAACTCAAAGAGCGTAGCAGAGATCGAAGCACAGAAATAGTCAAGAAGAGAGAGAGGGCGAGAATGGCTCTTACATTATAAGGCGCTTGACTTTCACTTAATTCTCGATTTTGCCCTTTTCGTGTGATACTTTCATGTTTTATTAATTTAAGAAGAAATAATAAATCAATACGGAGTTATTAGCGGTCGTTGGGCCTAGGCCCAAAATTTTATGACATTAAATATATTTTTAATTTTTAGGCCCACCCATCACTAAAATTAAAAAAGACATTATTTTCTTGAAATTTTTGAATTTTAATTCATGCATGGGCTAAATTTAAAACTTAATTTTAAAAAAATTCAAACTTAATTTAAAATTCAGTTAATTCAAGCCAAATCCGTTGGCTTCAAACTAATCTGAGCTTGATCGAACTTAGAATGAACAAACCTTGCCACTCTTAATGGTTACATGATTTATACTATATTAAAATGATAATGTCGAATCTTATTATATTTATTTCATTTAAGCCATTCTAATAAGGAGGAAATTAGCACATTTCTAATAATATTAGATTCAATAAAACAAAACTCCACCTAATAAAAGATGTTTAAAAGAAATTGCATTAACATCATAGTTGATTTGGTAATATAAATGACAATTTTGGCTCAATATAATTTGAATTGATCTATTCATACCATTTAGTTTGAGCTAAATTGAACTGCTTGAATTTTATAAATTCCTAAGTAAAACAATATTTTATAAAAATAACGTTGTTTTGACCTGGATTTAAGCTCTATTGAGCGGAACTGTGTTTTTTAACTTGTTATTAACTAATTAAGCATAAGCATAAGCATCCTTCACTGGTGCCGCTTTTTCATGTGTATATGTGGTTGCAGGTGCATAATCTACGGGATGGGTATTGGTTTGAAAGGGTGGCTGAACGTATTGGCAATGAAGTTGGTGAGTATGTGGAGGTTGACCCGGCCAGTTTTAGGAATCAGGAGAAGTCCTTTATGCGGCTAAGGGTGAAATTCGATGTCCGAAATCCAATCAGTAATGGTATGTACCTCAGGCGTAAGGGAGATCAAGGTTTTTTTGTCAATTTCCAGTTTGAAAAACTACCAAATTTCTGTTTTTTTTGTGGTTTGATGGATCATGGAGAGCGTTTTGTCCCAAATTGATTGCGAGTAATGGGAAACCTGTTGAACGAAAATTTGGACCGGAATTGAGAGCTGATCCTCGTCGAAAATTACAAAATATTGGAGCACGGTGGCTGTGTGATACACCGCCGACGGCTGAGGAGATTGTTGCGGTTGTGAGAAGGAGCACCAATCTAGGAAACCCGAATGTTTCTCCTAAAAATCAGGCTGGTAATTTGTCATTAAATTCAAATTTGAATGGAGGTAAGGGAGGAGAGTTAAGCGGGGATAAAGGAATTCCAAATGCAGAAGGGGATTCTTCCCATATGGCAAATGGGCCTAATGATGGAAAGGCCCAAGAGGTTGTATTCACTGATCCAAAAAGACGTAGAATGGGCCAGGCAAAAGATACATCTCAACCAATGGAGCATGACAATTCAATAGATAAGTCAGAGCATCCAAAAAACGGACCAGCGGTGGGACTCGTGAATCAGTCCCGCCGACAGAAATGAGTTGCATAAGTTGGAATTGTCGTGGTATTGGTAATCCACGGGCAGTTCAAGTGCTTCAAGAAATTGTTAGGGAAAAACGTCCTTATTTTATTTTTCTTATTGAAACTCGTTGTTCTTCTTCTCGCATTAATGCAATAAACGACATTTTGGGTTATGATGGTTGTGTGAATGTTGATTCAATTGGTCTTAGTGGTGGTATTACTTTTATTTGGAAAGATATTATTTCCTCTTCTTTTCTTTCTTCATCCTCTTCTCATATTGACTTGGCTGTTGATTTGTCGGGACTTGGGTCTTGGAGACTCACGGGTTTTTATGGAAGCCCACAAAGACATACTCGGCATGAGTCCTGGCAACTCTTACGAAGGCTTTCTCGTGAGAGTGACTTACCCTGGGTATGCCTAGGTGATTTTAATGATGTGTTGGCCCAACATGAAAAGAGGGGAGGTAGAGCCCAACCTACTAGGCTCATTAATGGTTTTAGGGCAGCAATGGTGGATGCGGGGCTACAGGATTTCAAGATGTCGGGTTATCAATACACCTGGGATAATGGTCGATCAGGAGATGATTGGACAGAAGCCAAACTGGATCGAATTTTAGTCTCAAACCTTTGGAGACATCGATTCTGTTTCTCTACAGCAAGCATATTGGATATCTCTTCATCGGACCACTTTCCTATTATACTTGAGGTAAAGCTTTTCTTTCCAAGAGATAGGGTTCATCTTTTTCGTTTTGAAAATGGATGGGCAAGGGAACCAGAGTGCTGTCGGTTAGTGGAGGAAAATTGGGTAGGTGTGAATCGAGAAAACCTTATGGATAAGCTTGAGCAGTGTGGGCTAAAGATTAATACTTGGGGGCAATCTTTTTTGAAGGAATACAGAGTGGAAATTGATCACTGCAAGAAAGAAATTAAAATGCTTCGGGGTAGAAGGGATGTGGCTAGTAGAGAACGGTTTGCAACGGTTAACGCTCGGCTTTTCGAGCTCTTGGACTTGAAGGAGAAATTTAGGAAGCAAAGGGCAAAATCCCATTGGCTTCATGAAGGAGATAGGAATACCCGCTATTTTCATTCGGTTGCTACGGCTAGGCAACGGAAGAACCGAATTGAATTTCTCTCTGATGATGAGGGTAATCAGTATGACTGGAATTCAGGTCTGTCAGATCTTATGTTCTCTTATTTCTCTAATCTTTACAAAACTAGTGCTGTCGATCCTGCTTCTGTTGTTAACATCTTACCTCAGTTGGTGTCGGATGATGATAATCGTTTTTTGCTTGCTCTATATTCTGGTGATGAGGTGCGGTCTGCAGTATTCAGTATGAAAGCGAACAAATCGTCTGGGTTAGATGGTTTCAATCCAGGTTTTTACCAAGCCTTTTGGGGTATAATTGGTCCTGCAATTTCAGATTTTTGTATTACAAGTTTAGCAGCTGGGAAGATTCCTGTCCAGTTAAACGATACAGCTATAGTGCTCATTCCAAAAAAGGCTACCCCTGTGAAGATGACAGACCTTCGTCCAGTTTCTCTATGTAAGGTCCTCTATAAAATTATGTCGAAAATGGTTGCAAACAGGTTG
>JAOSBK010000204.1:1528122-1545630 GCA_027568895.1 Erythroxylum shatona
TATATAATATTTATTAACAAATTATTAATAAAATTATGTTATTTTAATAAAATAAATAATTTTAAAATTAAAATTTTTATTTATAAATTAATATCTATTTGAAATTTATTTTAATTATTAAATCAAATTTTATTTGAATATTTATATATTTTAAATTTAGTTATATATAATTTAATTATGAAATTAAATTAAATTAAATTATTCATAATTTTATTGATAATAAATTTAAATTTATTAAATATATAAATAAAATATTGAATTAAATTATTCATAATTTTTATCTAAAATAATTGATTAAATAATATATACTTAAATGATAGTAAATCAGACTATGAAAAAGCGAAAACAGTAAACAAAAACTACTTTTTATAGTTTTCATAATTTTTAAAAACTGGAAGAAATAAAAATCAAAAACTAAAACTAAAAGCTCAAACAAATAATTTTTTTTTACAAAATTTGAAAATAAAAACTAAAAACTAAAAATAAAATAGAAACAAACACCTTTTTAATAAATAATCTTAATTTAAAATTTTGTCAATTCAAATTTTATCTATTGGTTTTAGGTAGTGTCCGTTCATTTTGATGACAATTTTAACTTAATTCGGTTGATTTCAATATGATCTAATTTGAAATTAATAGAATTGGTTCGAGTTAGGATTGAGGTCAGACCTTCTTTTAATAAAAAAATTTAAGTTTTGAATGACGTCTAAATATATTAAATCAAATGACGTATTTTTGAGTCATCTTTAATTTTTGATTAAAAATAAATAAATTAATATTAATTCAGAAAAGTGTGCAAGAGAAGGGGTTATTTGAAAGAAAATGTTTTTGAAATTATTTATTTTTATACACAATAAAGGATTTTTTTTAGCCTAATACAAAACTTTTAATATATTTTTAAAATAAAAATTTGTCTTTCATAAAAATAATTTTTAGTTAAATTTTTATTTCTTTTAACGTATAAATCTATTTCAGCAAATTAAATGTAGTACTTTATTCCACATTTTTAATATTTATTTGTAAAATAATTGGCTTTTAATCAAATTTTACTAATAATTTATTATAAAATATTTAAAATTATTTTTATGTAGGAATTTTAATTAGAAAATATTTGAGTGTTTTTTATTTTTCATAAATTTTAATTGAACTTAAATATTTTAAAATATTAAAATTTTTTCCAATTAAAATAAAATAAAAATTATTTTTATTTATTTATAAGTTTAAGATAAAATTTAAATAATTATACGAATTTATTTAAAATTTTATGAGAAAAATAGAAAACACTAAAAATTGAGTTAAAAAAGAGTTTTTCTTTTTAAGTCTGGAACTCTTTTACTAGTCTTCACCGTCTCCACTGTACAGATCTAAACATCAGAAATCAGACAGAGATTGAACCAATCCACAAAACCTCCCTTGGACGTGAAAGGGAGGTGAAACCCATGGCAATGGTTGAGGTCTGCATGTTTCCTATTTCTTCTTTTCTTGAATTTGATCTCCAGAACTCGAAAAGTTACGTTCTTTACGCTATTTCCTGTTGCTTTCCGCTTTCGTCTTAGTTCTATTGAGTCTCATTGTTGCAGGGCCGATCTCTCGGCAATGAGGCGAGTGATTCGAGAAATGCGTTTGATTTGGGAACATTTGTTGGGGACTTGTCTGTTGAAGAGGATGCAGACAGGTAAAGCGCAACATTCCCACAATATGACCTTGTCAAAATTCATTTCTTTGATCAGAATTTGATTGATTTCGAAGTTCCCTATCTATATATTCTTTGAATTATTGGTGATGAGATGAGTTTTTTTGGTTGCTTTTGTTGTTAGTGATGATATATCGTTGGAAGGGCTTGAGAGAGAATTGGAAGAATGCAAGAGTGATGATGTAAGAACTTCTTAATGTTATTTCATTATTGTTATTTAAGAAATGATTTAGGAAAATTTTGATTTTTGTTCTATTAGCTTGATAGATGGAATTGAACTGACTATAGTCTTTTTGAGCTTTTGATGTGTGAGGTTTATGGTATATAATGGTCTGGTGTATTTGCTTTGAGGAGTTCTTAACTAGAACTCTTTGCAGTGTTCCCTAAAGTTGTAATATGTGATTAAGTTGTAGTTTTACGATTTAAATTGCATGATGTTGGCAATTGCAAACTAGTATCTTGTATAAAAATTAGAATTAGGCTATTGTAATACAAAATACGACTCTTGCTTGATCATTGGATGGTCATTTAATTTATATGGTTTTCTATGTTTGCTTTGTTATTAGGTCGTGGTCAACATACTGTCTAAAGGCACTAAACTAAGGGATTATGCAAAAGGGGTTGAGAACAATTTGCGGCAAGTAGAATTAGATTCAATTCAGGTTTGTTGTTTATTTTGAGGATCAATTTTCAATAATCCATAGATTTATGCATGGTTTCTAATTGGTTAATTATATTATGGCATTTGTGCTAATATATATTTTTATTAAGTTATTGGGAATTGGATTTTTTGAGTTTCATTTAGCTTGGGGAACATGGATAAATTTTATTATAGGAACTTGTTAAATGGTGCTTTACGGGTTCATGCTCTATTGCCACTCAAAAGCTAAGGGTAGAAGTTGAGATATTAAGTAGTACCTGAGTATATAGGATGAACTCATTTTTTAATTACAGTGGGACAGATTGATGTAATCTGTTAGAAGAAAATATGATTTATAGAAATCTTACATGTTTTTCAGCAAAACGGTTTGTGCATGCTAGACATTTTATCATGAAGCCTTTTCTAGTTTCTTTTAGTTATTGTACTTCTTTATGCTTTTTAAATACTATTACTGATATGTATACTAGATTTATTACCATTCCAACCATGCAGGATTATATAAAAGAAAGCGACAATCTTGTGTCTCTGCATGATCAAATTCGTGACTGCGACATCATCTTGTCACAGATGGAAAGTCTTCTGAGTGGATTTCAGGTATGTTTTTTCCTGAGCACTCAACTTTGCTGTACAATTAATAGTGATGGAACTTTGTGAAAAGTTCTATTTGTATTGCATATACTGAGATGTTTGCATCATTGTCTTGAGGACATTTAATGTTATGTTGGTTAACTTTTCTGGTTTTTCCATTTAATTGACATACATGTATCCAATCCATTCGTGACCAACTCACTCACAGACACATGCACACAAGCACCCTCTTGTATGTTATGGGAATTGGAGGATCTACCACAATGCAATTTCCTTTATATGATCTTTTTCTTTTCTAGATTTTGCTTATTGAAATTTCTGACCATGTTTCTAGGTTGAAATTGGTTCTATTAGTTCAGACATCAAAATTCTCCAAGAGAAGTCAATGGACATGAGTCTGAAGCTGAAGAATCGTAAGGTAGGTTTTGATTCATCATTTCATGGTAGCAGAAATTTCTGACTTTGAATTCATCATCACATTACTTCTATCCCATGACTTAGTATTCTTCATAGGTATTCTTCATACTGTCTTCCATCTCCCCTGATGAGCCATCTTAGTCACTGAATACTGATGTTATGGTTGATTTGGTTCTTTAAGTACTTGAAACAATTTCCATACATCTTACCTCTGTATCTCATTCCCTATTTCTTATGTGAGAAAAAAGAACATATAAGCTGCTTATTTATGCTTGGTTTTTTTGCTTTTGAAGTGGGTGACTAGCATTGCTGTGATCACTTTAATGATATATTTACCATCCTTATTGCTATGGGTAGGACCAATTTCACTGCTGTTGAAGTGTTTTGTTAATAGCGATAACCTCAAGCTGTTGATGTCTTTGTTATTGGCACCAGTTTCTGTACTGTTGACATGAACTTTACTTTTCAAGTTGAACATAGATGATTCTGTGATATTTATATCTAAGAATAAAATGTGCAGAAGTTTCTTCTAAATCATCTTGCTAGTCAATTGGGTTCAAGAGCTAGTTTTGTCATGATTAAGATTTTTCTGAGTATATCATGTTTCATATCTCCAACCTATGTTCTACCTATGTTCTATCTTATATTGCTATTAATTTGTGTTTTCTCAAAAGGTTGCAGAATCAAAGCTGGCAAAATTTGTTGAAGACATTATAGTACCTCCGAGAATGGTTGACATTATTGTCGATGGCGAGGTGCATAGCTCTCATTGTTCTCTTGTGAAATATTCTTGGATATCGATGTGCTGTGATGCAATTTTTTGTGAAAAATATCTTGGTTTCAGTTGTAGCTTATTTAGCTTTTCTTGTTTCAGAATGATAGAAGAGTTGTACTGGTGTTTTTCTTAATTTAGTTTGATACTTCATTCATGGGTTTTTTTGAAGTCTTCTTATGGGGTTATTATAGTTAACTATGTTGTGTATTAAGTTTTGAGTTCACTTCATCTTTGTGCTTCTACATTTTCTACTTTCCACCTTACTGCTTCTTTAATAGAAATCTTGTTGTTCGTAAAATCTTCTTTTTCCAAAGAAGCTCCTAAATATCATGCCTCCTAATAATTCACAGCAGTCTCTTAAGTAGCAGAAAACAATTGTTTTGTGTTTCTGATGCTTTAATGTAGTGTATCTTTATGATGTTGGTTCATTTAAGTGCTTGGATTCCAGCCATCACATTGTTGTTCCTTGGCATTAGTATTATCTTACTCATATTGGTTTTTATTCAGGTCAATGATGAATATTTGAGGACTCTTGAAATTCTTAGTAAGAAGCTAAAGTTTGTGGAAGTGGATCCTTTTGTTAAAAGCTCTAAAGCTCTAAAAGATGTTCAGCCCGAGCTTGAAAAACTCAGACAGAAAGCAGTTTCCAAGGTCATATTCTGGAGTTACCAGATACTTAATGTTGTTGGTTGTCTCATATTTATTATGTCATACGCTGCTGTTAAATTACATCTAGTCTTAATTTAAGATTTTATTTTGAAATTTTTTCCTTCTTAATTAAAGAACAAGGCTCTAGAAGTTCTATTCTGCAGATAAAATGGATTCATTAAGTGTCTTACGACTACCTAGTTTGGGCTTTTCCCCTATTTTTCTTCATTCCAGAAAATGTTCTTTTTCTTTCTGAAACTGCAGTGACACTCTTTCTGGCATCAATTTTCTTTATGCAGGTGTTTGATTTCATTGTTCAGAAACTCTATGCTTTGAGAAAGCCAAAAACAAATATTCAAATTCTTCAACAGAGTGTTCTCTTGAAATACAAGTGAGTTGCATCTACCATTCTAAAATATCGCACCTAAGATGGTTTGTTTTGATCCATCATTGATGTATCTTTAAGAGGTTGCTTTTTAAAATTTGTTGACACATAGGAAAATTATGGTGGCTTGTGTTTTGTTATCTATGACAAGTTACTGAGCATTTGTTAGTTTTTCTTCTCATAAAATGAATAAATGGAGTTGCAACTCTGTACTGGATGATGAGAAATATAGATTAATCGCCACACCACTCTTCTGATGAGTTGTTGAGTTCAAACTAAATGCTCTGGTTTTATCGAGGTGTGCAAAGTCCAAACCTAGAATTGCATGATGTGAAAATGCAACAATTGAAGTTGAATGAATACAGTTAACAGATCCAACCCCAGTTTGCTAGGTGTTTATGTGATTCATTTCTGCACACTTTCATAAATCTGTCGCATGCACAACAAGCTTATACATGATTTGAAAAAGTTAAGACTTGGTAACAACTGCTTTATATTCACCTAGTGGAACGCTATTATTTTGCTTAGCGTATATTCTTATTGCAGTTGACTAGATGCTTATGTGGAATTGTAGGTATGTAATTACATTCCTCAAAGAGAATGGCAAGGAAGTGTACAATGAAGTTCGTGGAGCATACATTGACACCATGAATAAGGTGAATGCTTCAGAAATGGAAGACTTGCTTAGAAGAAAGATTGATGTGTCCAACAATTTTCTTCTACTTCATCCTATCTTTTTTCTTCTTCACAAAATGGACAACATTTGGAACAGGCTTGGAGAAGAAATGGATAACAATTAAATTACTACTGTAAATTATTCAATTAATCAGGATACTTTTATCCTATTGTGTGGAAATTATTCATAGCAATTTGAGAAGGGGCAGCAAGCTGGTAGATGTTATGCTTATTTTACCTTCTTGCAGGTTCTAAGTGCACATTTTCGTGCTTATATTCAAGCATTGGAGAAGTTACAGTTAGATATAGCCACATCTAGCGATCTAATAGGAGTTGACACAAGAAGTACTAGTCTGTTTTCAAGATCAAGAGAAACATTGAAGAACAGATCATCCATTTTTGCACTTGGGGATCGGATTAACATTTTGAAGGTGGTATTCGAATTCTAGAAACATTTCGGAGGGGCAAGTCCAACTTCTTTTGCTATTTTTGACACTCCTTTAGTGTCAACTGGAATAATAATTTCTGTTTTGATTGTCTTTAGGAAATTGAACAACCAGCATTGATACCTCATATAGCTGAAGCCAACTCCCAAAAGTATCCTTATGAAGTTCTCTTCAGAAGCTTGCACAAGTTATTGATGGATACTGCTACCTCTGAGTAGGCTAAAAATTCCCTTGTCCTTTTTTGATTCTCAATATCAATGAACAGAATGTCCTAAGTTGCACAAATTGTGACGCCTTTCACACTTGCAGGTATCTTTTCTGTGATGAATTTTTTGGGGAGGAATCAATATTTTACGAAATTTTTGCAGGTAATATGTTCTTTGCTAAATTGTTTAACGTTGCCAACAAGAAAAATTGAAATGTTGGGAAGTGATAATGCTTACCAAATTTGCAATTTTTATGTGGACTTTAGGAGCGAACACAAACCATCCAACTCATTTAATTAAAATAAACTTGAAACCAATGGCTTCTTCAAAATTAAACAAGAAATTTTGTTCAGTTCTTAAAATTAAAAAAATCTAATATTTGTTTTGGTTTTTGGTCTTAATCTAACCCAAACCAATATCATAAGTCCATATATTTTGACTCTTAGTGTTATTTATCATTATTCTTATTGTAATTTTTCATATAAGATACTTTTTGTTAAAAGAAATAATCCAAATGTTAAGGAAATTATCTTTTTCGGTTAATTCAATCAATTCTTCTTTTTTATTAATTCCTATTAAATTTTGTTCCTTTAATAAAAAAAGATAAATTTATGTCCATGATTCTTCTTTTGAATTTGTTTGGTTTGGTTTAAAATAGAGAACCATTATATAAGTTGGTTGGTTTATAATTTTGGCAGAAACCAAATTGAACCACCCATTACTCATCCTTGAGGGATGTATGCAACATTATGAAGTTTCATTGCCATTGATTACCTATTTCAAGCTTAAAAATGGGTATAGCAGAACTTTCTGATGTGCTATTACCGTAATATCTTCAGGTCCTTTTGCTGTTGTTGATGAACACTTCAATACAATACTTCCAAATTCCTATGATGCCATAGGTCTAATGCTTATGATTCGCATCATACATCAACATCAGGTGATATTCATTCCATAATCGGAGTGCTTCTTTTTCAATGCACTATTATACCATACTGGTTTCTGTGTTATCTTGATTTAAGTCCAGGAGCATTGCATCCATAGTGGCCTCTCTTGGCCTGGATCAGTCATTTCAGAATAAATTAAATCCTAGGTCAATTTGGCATCTCTCTCTTTTAACTCTTCATTTTAGGTACATTTGTCCTGTGTCCTGGCATAGAATATCTATTAAAAAATAGTTGTTTAAGATCTTGTTGATAGACACAACTTAATCTTCTTTTTCCTCGAATTTAATCTGTGATGCAATTGCTCAGTGGTTTTAGTGTAGTTAAGCTCTTTGGTTTTATTTGTTGATTGTTCATTCTAGTTTAACTGCTTAATATAACTGTAGAAAATGTTTACTTGCAGCACAAAAAGTGTTTGAATTTCTGCTTGTCATAAATATGAAAACTGTCAGATCTTTCCAACTACAGAATTTTAAAAGAATTTGCTTTTCAGCTTATTATGTCTCGGCGTCGGATTCCATGCCTGGACTCTTACTTGGACAAGGTATGTTAACTTGTGATGCAGTTTTTTAGATCACTGATAACTGACTTTTTGGTGAATTTCTTATCCATTTCTTTAGCTGTCTATCACTGAGCTTAGGATTTTTCTGGGACTATTGGAAAAATATGATGTACAAAAAAGCTGCTTATGTTTCAATACCTTAAAAAGTGATAAACTGGAACACAAACACGGATATATGACACTGGCTCATTTTAATGCTGGGCTATGTGTGATTTTAGTAGAGATTGATGATTTTAATTAAGACCGATTGTACTACATCAAACAGGTCAATATTTCTTTGTGGCCTCGTTTTAAGATGGTTTTCGACTTGCACCTTAGCAGTCTGCGCAATGCCAGTGTTAAGACTCTGTGGGAAGATGATGTGCATCCTCATTATGTCATGAGACGTTATGCTGAATTCACAGCTTCTCTCATTCACCTTAACTTTGAATTTGGAGATGGACAGGTTAGAGGCATTTGCATATCAACATTTGAGATGCATATTATCTCTTTATGTTGATATTTTTTATGTTGAAATGCTTATGTTTTGGTAAATTCTGTACAGCTTGAGTTGAATTTGGAGCGGCTGAGAATGGCTGTTGATGAGTTACTTATCAAGCTTGCCAAGATGTTCCCAAAACCAAAACTGCAAATTGTTTTTCTTATAAACAACTATGATATGACAATTGCTGTACTTAAGGTAAGGATCTGAGCTCATTTATCCATTTTGGATCAACTAAAATATTACGCTGAGCAACGCCACTTCTTAAGTTTCTAGGCAGAATCCTATTTTGCCTTTTAGATGGAGTTTGTCTCCTATGTAATGCAATATTCTTGTCATCTAGTCACCAGCAATTCAACTCTTTTTTTTTTTTTTTCAGGAAGCAGGTCCAGAAGGTGGGAAAATTCAACTACATTTTGAGGAATTACTTAGGATCAACACAGGACTGTTTGTGGTAAGCAAATAAAGGAAGCTGTTTTGGTGGTGGAGTGAGGTTGATTACTTGGAGGGAAGGATGCTTATATATGTTTCATATTACCTACCCTTTGTTGGTGACCTATGACTAAGAATTACTTAAACAATTGAAATTTCTTGTCGCTGGATTTATCCTACATGAAATGGGAGCAAGCAATCTTCTAAGATGGGCCACTGAAAATCAAAATGGTAGAAAATCTAATTAGTTTTGATTGTTTTGGAATGTAGATTATACCATGTTCTTGAGCAATCAAATACCTGATACAAATCCAAAATTTGACTAGTGAAAGGTAATTTAGATGTCTGTGTAGAGTCATTGGAGGCCTCGGGATAAGTCTGGAACATGTAGCCGTTTCAGAATATATGCTCTCTTACTGCATCATCTTTCTTTTGTTTTTCATTTATAATTTTTTATCACTCTCCCTGCAGGAAGAGCTGCTGTTAGAGCATTTTGGTGACCTGATCAAGTTTTTGAAGACTCGTGTCTGTGAGTGTTTACTAAGAATTTACTTGTGAAATATGTATATACAAGGACTTGCCCTTATATGAAACATTTTTGTCAGCGGAGGACTCAAATTCCAGCTCTGAGAAGCCCATAACTGTAGCCGAAGTCGACCCAATTGTAAAAGATTTTGCGAGCAGATGGAGGGCTGCAATTGAGCTGATGAACAAAGATGTTTTTACTTGTTTCAGCAACTTCTTATGCGGCATGGAGATATTGAGGGCTGCATTAACTCAGCTCCTGCTTTACTACACCAGGCTTTCAGATAGCATAAAGAAGATTGATGAGGGATCGCTACTGAACAAAGATCTTGTATCCGTTTCTTCAATCATATATGAAATCAAGAAATATTCAAGGGCTTTCTAAATTATTGCCGAAATTGCAAGTAACGTGCTGACAAGAACGTTTGCTGGAAAATCGTATCCAGGTAAGGTTATCCAGCTTGGTCAGTTTTGAAGTGATAGACTCTAGTTCAAAGGAAAACATACAACAGCTTGAAAGGAAGAGGCAAATGTACACACTTGTGCAAAGTTCCCAACACTTGGGAGGTGTTCAGGCAGTTGTCTCCCAAATGCTCTTATATAATCAGAAAGAAGCACCAAATCAAACAAATGTTTCACTGAGGATTTTACTTCAGTGTTGGGTTTAAATTTGTACTTCTGCTTTTGTTTTTGGATAGAAGGTCATTCGATGTAAGTAGGAGCTCAATGTTATGAACAGACATGCTTTGGAATCTTGTACAATTGCTTGCTTTCTGTCTCAATCAATTGCAGATGAACTAATGCAAGACTACATCTTTTCTTTTCACGGACAAAATTTCCTTTGCAAATTGAAAGGAGACATTCTGTTTAATTAATCCATAATTCTTTTGTGATATGATTATTTTATAACAGTTAGATGAATATTATCATGAAATAAATCAATTGTATTAAGATCTTTTTTTTAGAATTTTTAATATTATAAAAATGTTTTCAAAATTTTCAAAAAAATTTAAATGATTAAAATTATAAAATGATTTCATCTTTTATCTAAATAATATCCATCAAGTAAATAAAACTATATCATAATATTTTAAATAATTGAATAGTTAATAACTGAAGATTCTCATTTTTTAAAAAATTTAGAAGAAAATAAAAAAAACTAATATTAGAAAAAGACAAACAATTTGGTTAAATGACTAAATGTGCTCATGTTCTGGTTGACTCGAAAAGTAACCGAAAACAGAAACCAGGAACCACAAAACAGAACACAAAGCAAGAACATAGAATCTTTGTTCGAAGATGGGTGGTGGGGCGGGTTTGATTGTGTCGGATTTCATAATATCTTTCATGTGGGTATGGTCTAGTGTTCTGGTAAAGATATTTACATACGAGGTTTTGAGGATGGAACATGACGCCATGGGAGAGGCTGTGAGATGTAGTTTATATATCATTAACATGTTCTTCTTTGCTTTCTTGGGTAAGGTCACCAATGGAGGGTCTTACAATCCTCTCACTGTTTTGTACCCTGCTTTTTCTGGGGATTCCAGTCAATTTATTTTCACTGCTGGGGCTAGAATCCCTGCCCAGGTTAGCTTCTGCTATGTACTCTCTTTTGGGGTTAGTCAAACATGAAGATTGTGAATTTGGATTTGTCTGATCGATTTGTGAATTGGGTTTTTCTCTCTTTTATCGTTGCCTTATTAAGATTGCTTCTTTTTCAATGTCGTTGTTAAGAGTTTTTCTCTATTTTCTCATTGCCTTATCAAGATTGCTTCTTTTCTTTTCAATGTCGTTGTTAAGAGTTTTTCTCTATTTTCTCATTGCCTTATCAAGATTGCTTCTTTTTCAATGTTAAGGATATAAGTGTCTGATTCTAACTGGGTTTCGATTAGTTTAATGACTTTATCTCTTTTTGGATGCTCAAGAAGCTGGAAATTTGTACTTTGGCTTTGTTTACTCATGCACATTCTATGCTTATAAGCAATGTTGGTTCCTTGATCTATTATCGATATACTTCTCAGTTGATATGTTTATACGAAATTCTAAGCTAAATACATCCTGGGAATTCTGTATGATTGACATTATGTATTGGTTTGATCTTGTCCAACGTATGAGATTGTGTTCTTGATCATCGTGGATGGGGGGCTTCCATTTTCTTCAAATTTTTTAAGTTTCTGAGCTTTGAAGCCAAATTCTTGCACACACGGAAAAGCTGTAAGTAAACAGAAATTTGACGGTTTAACTCAATATCAGAAAAGTTTTCTGAGCTTACAGATAGATTTGATGTTCTTTGTTTTCTGTGCTTTGAAATAATGGAATGCAGAAGCTATTAGAACTTCCAAACCTTCATTTGCTAGTTCTGAATGAACTGTCATATTTAATACTTCTTTGTTATGATATTCCATTCTAATAATATCTGACTTACTATGGAGGAAGACCTGGAGATTTTATGGTTTCACTTATTATTGTTCCTGGTCTTAAGCCTGATTTCTTGAAAAGACCTAGGGCAACCTTAGGAAGAACTTCTTGATAATTGAATTCATGTGAAAAACTTATTCCCTATATGTGGATTAGTTGTATTGCCTCAGGAATTGGAAGGTGGTGTTTGCATGCCTCAGTGTAAGGATTTTGTAGACAATTCTGTACTTGTTTTGTCATTTCAATGCATAATGTTGAAGATGATAAATCTTCTAAGCCTTCATCTTTTTGGAGAAAACTTGGTCTACAATAAGTTAGTCTTTTTGGACAAAACTTGGCCTTCTTGATAATAAGTTAGTCTTTTTGGTCAAAATTTGGTCTTCTTAATAATAAGTTTAAGGGATAACAAATTTAAAAGTGTCTAATATTTTGAAAAATTTTCAATTTAGTGTTAAACTTTATAAAGCTTTCAATTTAGTGACGGACCTAAACTTGTATAAACAGGTCAAAAGGTTGGTTTTGCTAATGTCCTGTCCACTAAATGTTACATGGATATCCATCTATTAATCACATCAACAAAAGCAACGTTTTGACATAATTTATACAAATTTGAAAGATTAGTCACTGAATTAAAAAAAAAAAAAATCTGTTATCTCTAAGTTAATCCTATTTCACTGTAACAGCTTCATGTTCAAGCCATAAGAATTGACTCAATTAAATTTTGTGAGTTTCTGATTCTGTGTTCCTACTTGAGATTAATGGATAAGTGTATGGTTGCTTCTCCTGCATCCATCTGGTTATGTACTGATTGAAGCACGTGCTACTGGTATACATTACATGATGAATTATCCAGTTATTAACAAATTCACATTTCAGTCGAAGCTTATTGATTCATAACTCAATACATTTTTGTATTAGTTTCTCTTACAGTAGCATATGCATCCTATAAGTGCTTGATGTGTTGCTATGTCTCAAAGTTACCTGACTTGCTTTGCTTTGAAAGTGAAAACAAGGTATGTTTTCAAGTAAAGCTATGACTGGACCTTTGAACAGCTAAGATGGTGGCAGTAGTTAAATGCATTATCCACATACTAATTTGTACCTCTGTATAGTCCTCTCATTGAAATAATCTGTGGATGCTCCTTCTTGAGCAGTTTCCTTAGACTCCTTAGCAAAAATTTGAACTCAATTCAGGCTCAATTCTTGTTAAATCAGACTATCTTTCACTCTTTTTATGTATTTTTCTTTTCATTCTTTCTCCAGGTAATTGGATCTATAACTGGGGTTAGGTACATTATTCAGACTTTTCCTGAAGTAGGACGGGGCCCAAGCTTGAATGTTGACATTTATATAGGTGCACTTACAGAAGGATTACTGACATTTGCAATTGTTATCCTGTCTCTGGGGCTTGCAAGAAACATTCCGGGAAGTTTCATAAGGAAGACATGGATTTCAAGTGTGTCTAAACTGACTCTGCAAATTCTGGGCTCTGACTTGACTGGTGGTTATCTGAATCCAGCATCTGTGAGTAGCTTTCAAGATCTGTTCTTTACCATGCAAGATTAAATTTTTATTTAGACATATGATTTGACATTCTAATGATCTGTTTAGGTGATGGGGTGGGCTTATGCTCGTGGAGATCATATAACAAAAGAGCACATACTGGTATACTGGTTGGCCCCAATTCAGGCAACTCTTCTTGCAGTATGGACATTCAAGTTACTAGTGCGGCCATTGAAAGAGCAGAAGAAGAAAACCATCAAGGGTAAATCAGACTGACATTTTTGTTTTCTTTGGCTGTTCTGATAATCACATGGTGCTTGCTAGCTTGAAGAGGCAAATCTTAGGCAGAAAGGGTATCAGACTGAAAGTTTCATGTGTTTCCATTAGTATTCCCTCTGGTCAGTTTGTCTCTGTATAAAAAACTGTTTAGTGCAATTTTGGTTCCACTGTTTCCTGAACGAAACTCTCTTTAATTCCATCCCTTGTAGGTTTTTGTATTTTGTACCGTAAGATCAGATATTCGTCATATTGGACCCAAAAAAAGGGTAAAAATACTGGAATTTATGTAAAATTTAGGCTTGTGTTAGTAAGAAGTATCAAGTAAGAATTGCGAATTAAAAAAAATAACATTTTTAAAACTTGGACATCTGGGGTTACAACGTTTATCCCATGTTTGATGATTTATACAGTTGCTGGACCTTGCTAGTTGTGATAAAGAATCAAATAGAATGCTTAATTCCAGCATAGAGTTGAAATCGAAATGGCTAATAACAGTGTGACTGTAGAGGATAAAAGCTTGAGACTTGGATTTCATATTTAGATAAAGAAATGTCCTTTAACGAAGTAAATCTGAAACTGTAATATTATCTGGGTCTCGATACTACTGCTGATACTTGCAATTGAAAAGTAATGCTTGCTACTTTTTCACAATTTGCAGAAGTTGGAAAAGATTCTAGCTAGTGTTCTTAAATGCAGTCACGGTTATGGTTGCTGTCCGGACCGTTCTCGCATTGGTGCCTGTATCATTGGTAACTACTACAATCAACTGCAACCATGATAAGTCTGCAATTACGCAATGACCTGCAACTGCAATAGAACTAGCAGTCTGCAATTTAAAACCTTGTTTCTAGGATATTTGAGTACACTAACTAAAGCTTTAATTGATTATCAAAATTTCATGGATGTGCATATCCCAACTCAGGATCTTTTCTCTCTGAAGCATTTCCTCTTCTCATTTCTGTTTTATCAACTTCTGATGAGAGCTTTGAGTTTCAAAGTTAGTTTTTCAGTTATTGTAGTTAAGAATTCAGGTTGGTGCCCTCAGTACCAACTTTTCCCCAAAAAGAAGCAAGAATGAAGAATATCTTTTATCAGAACTGTACTAAAATAAAGTTAATCTACATTTAAAGTGGGAATTTTCATCAAATGTTTCCTCAGTTTAGAACAGACATTATCACAGTGACAACAACACTGAGACCTGATGGTGGATCAAACTCACAAAACTTTTTCAATAAACAACTTGTGGTTCAAACTCTGCAAGGTCAACAGATCCAGACTCAATAGGTGGCATCAAGTATGTAGCCAATATCTCAGAAGCCAGGGCTGCAACTAGTGGAATCTTTCTCAAGTTCTTCACCAAGGCGATGCCGTCGCTCTCTCCAACAGCAATAAGTTCCTGGTTGATCTCCACCATTCTGTCCAACCTCCTCTTAAACTCTGGGTTCTCAACATCTAGCACGGCAGGAAAGATTCTAGCCGTTGTGCGGTTCGTCTGCAAACAAAAAATCCTCAATAAAAAGTTTAATATCCACCAAAAATTCAACATTCTAAGACATTGACTATCTTTCTCAACCTTGAGTAATAGATTCCTGAAGCCAAATTCAAAGTGCTTTGCAGATCAGGCCAATGCATACCTTTATCCAATTTAACATATACATGGTAACCATAAAGTTGCTTACTTGCATACTTTTGACTAGAAGTTCGAGCTATTATAGCAAGTTAACCTGCATTTATTCTTCTTTATCCTTGTTTTCAGGTTTATATGCACCAAGAGAAGAAAAAACTTATGATCACTTTGAAAGTGTGGTTCAACTTGGATCCTAGATGGTTAATTATATTGCATTAATCTATTAGGCATCAAAGGACAGATACAGAACAAAAGCCTCACCTCAATAAGGACATGCATGTCAAATTCTTTGGTATTCAAGCCAATGCCTTCATAGAAAGCTGTTCTCTGGCAATCATTTAGATACATTGTCACATATACCTGCAAAAGAATGTATATATGCTCAAATCCATAACTTTGATGCAGTACACATAGTAGATCAGGTTAATGATTATCCAAAGATAGGAAGAACAGGTTACCGATAGGCAGAAGAATCGTGACCACAACTTTGCTTTCCAATCATTTAGGAACTGGGGTTGTGCCTTCATCAATGCGGAGAAGAAGTCTCCATGCCTGTTCTCATCTTGGCACCAATTCTCAAAGTACTTGAAAATTGGATAGCACTGGTACTCAGGATTGGCCTTGAGATGTCTGTAGATTGTAATGTACCTCCAGTAGCCAATTTTCTCAGACAAATATGTGGCATAGAAGATGAACTTTGGCTTGAAGAATGTGTATTTCCTAGCCTTGGTTAGGAATCCCAAGTCCAATGCCAGATTGAAATCTGACAGACCCTTGTTCAAAAATCTGCACAAAGTATCAAGTTAGAACCATTCACGGATGTTGCTATTTGGAAAAAAGTTGACCAATCCCTTAAGATGAATATCCACACTTGGAAGAAAAAGATGGTTCACATACCCTGCATGCCTTGCTTCATCCCTGGACATGAGGGAAAAGATCTCTGCCACAACAGGGTTGGTTTTCTGCAACATTAGAACGTTAAAATAATTTATGTGATCATGTTCACAAATAGCATAAGGACAAAGCTGAAACAGTACAAAAATCGGATATCAAAAGTTTAGATGCAATATCCTGCATACATAATCAAGAACTACATGTAAATAATAGTTTACAGGAAATTAAGGTAAAAATAATCTAGAAGTAAACCATACCTTGAGCCTCCTTCCAAGCTCCTTGTAAAGAAGAAATCCAGAGAATTCAGCAGTGCATGACCTCTCCAGGAACTCCACAAAGATTTGCCTCAGGGGACCTTGAATTTTGTCAGCTGCTTCCTTGAATTCCTTGTTCCTAACAAAATGTGTCTGATTGTAGTCAGTCTTGAACTCTTGAAGCAGCGCCTCAAACTCAGTCTGGTCCAGATTCTTGTTGATTTCAGTGCTGAAAAGGGTCTCCATCTCATCAAAATCAGTGGTGTAAAACCTTGGGGTCAAAAGGGTCTCCTTAATAGCAGTTGTCTTAGGTTTCTTGCTTCGCTGTGGTGTGGCTGGCTGTGCAGTGGCTGACATTTTAGTGGTGCTGAACTTGGAGTACGTAAACGTTCTTGGGTTTCCAAATTTAGGGGTGTTGTTGAATTTGGAGATGGGTTTTACAAGGGCCATCTCTGCAGCCATCTTTCTGAAGTAAAGACCTGAGCTTTGCTTGTGGTGGAAAGAAAAAACTGAGCTTGGCAGATCGGAGTCGGGGACTAAAAATGGAGTAGGATAGCGGGTGAGGTATATAATTGGTTGACAGGTGATTCAATCTCATCCAATGAAATCTAGAAGTCTAAATGGGCATTTGACACGTGGCGAACTGTATAGGCTTGTCCTGTGTTACGATAAAAGATGTGCCAAGTTGGATGATGGTTTGTGGTCTCAGTTTCCTTGCATCAGATTGAGAAACTCTGCAGATTTTATCTTACTAGCCCATTTTCTGGTTCGTAGAGTCCACAGACTGAAAGATTTATGGAAATGACATTGAATTTATTGATTTTTAAAAAAATAAACTAAGTAGTCAAAGACAGGATTCTGATTAGTCCCACAAGTCGTGAGGTGGGTCTTTCTCAAAGGCTCAGTTCTGCTCTTGTTTAGACTCAGTTCCTCATTTTTGAGGAATATGTGTTAACACTTCAGATAAATTAAGAGAAGGTATGTTGTTACTGATAAACCCCTGAATTTTTGTAAATTTTTCAACTATACTGACTAGAAAACGGAAAAAAGATCAGTATCAAGAACACGTTGCAGGTGAGAGATGATAATGGAAGA
>JAOSBK010000204.1:1560409-1589191 GCA_027568895.1 Erythroxylum shatona
CAAAAAATATTCTGTTAAACAAAATTTCGACCGGAAGTTTCGCGGGTTACAATGCTAATGTCTGTCTTTGCAATGTTGATGTCTGTCTGGTGTCCTGTCCTGTCTATGGGGACGTGGCTTTAACGGTTACACACTCAACAGTTATGTTCCGTTATAAGAAGTTCAATTAATTCTGGCTGGCTTCAAAGTGTACGCTTTTACGTTGTTTTGTTTTTTTAATCTCTATTTATTTATATGTATTAAAAATTCAACAAATTTGATTAATTTAATCGTAAAAATTTTAAACCGTTTTCGATTCAATTTTTAACTTTTCGGTTCGATTCACCTAAATAAATCTTATTATTAAAAATTAATTAGTTTATTAATTAATTGATCAATTTTTGAAATTAATAAGTTTTTATAAATCAATTAATTTTCATTTAATAACCTCATTTTTAATTTAATTTAAATTTTTTTGATAAGTAAGGACAATATCTTTCAAATATATTTCAAATTCTTTAATTTTGTTTAATTTTAACTGATTTTATGACAATTTAACATTGATTGAAACTTTTAGATCGATTTTATTTGTGTCACCAACACACTTAGATTATATGACACAGATGGTTGTACTCAATGTTTTAAAAATCACATCGAAAATTAAATTGATAGAATAAAAAATTTAATGTTTAAAAAATTCGATCGACAATTTGTTATTAAGGATTAAATAAAATTAAAAATTTTAAATATAATTTAAAAAATACTTATTTTAAAGTTTATTGTTAAATAAAAATTTATTAATTAATTAATTATAGTTTATAAAAATTGTATAATTTATAAAAATCAACCGATTAATTAATAAATTTTTAACAACAAAAATTATTCAAATAAATATAAAAAATAATCTGTTTAAAATTTTTATGGTGTCAAATTATTTTGATTTTTTAATCATTGGTTGAAATTACTGAAGCTTGATTGAAAATTTTTATAATTAAACCAATTAAATTAATTCATTGGTGGCACTACGAAACAAGAAAGCAAAGCAATAAAACAAAACTGAAGAAGAAAAAATTTGCAGAAACAGAGGAGATAAAAGCTAAAACAACAATGGAGCTTTTAGTACATTTAGCAAAGTGAAAGCAGGAAAATCTGATCTTCCTGGTTCCGGGCATACCCGAAAAACCATATGTGCCATCTACAACAACATACATATCAAAAAGGTTGTGGATTTACACTCCTATTATTCTTGCCACAGCAATGGAACTCATAGGAGATTAGCAAAGTCATGGCAGGAAAAAAATTGGTCTTCCCGGTCCTGGATACCAGAAGAATCATATACCATTTATGACTTCATTCGGAAGCTTTTCCACGCTTAACACCGAAACAAGTTCCTACGCTTAACATTCCGGTCGAGAGGAAGTTGATCTTGCTTTTGGCAGGAAAAAGATGAAACTGGAAAACTCTACCTTTGTCAGGAAACACTAGCTGCTGAGGGAAGTCCTCCCGAAGCTAGCAAAGAGAGTGTCAATAGAAGAACCCTCTGCATTTGGGAGATCCACACAAGCACTGTTTCTTTCCCAGCTCAGCCTTTTCAGGTGAGACTACTCCATAATCATAAGTCAACTCTGTCATTGGAGGAATGTGTCTAAGGGCATAAAATGCAATGTGGAGATCGACCTCCTTGTTACTTGCCCGCACGACTGGCTGCCAGAACACATTCGGCCAGCAACTGTGATTCAAAAAACGAGAGACATTCCCAAAATTTTTTGCATTAATAACTATAGGAAATGGGAGATCTGAAGCAGTTTTAGAACAGCAGCCTGGCAAATTTACTACAGGCTGGTAAATGTGGGTGCCATCAAAAAAGTGATCACCAATTTCACCACCAAGCTCCTGCATCTTAACACTGCTGATAACTTCACCTGCATACTCGCATATAAAAGTCCCCGCACGAATAGGATCCCAGGATCTTAAAGCCCAACCTTTATCCTTGGTTTTGAACACCTCCAAGCGAACTTTTATACCTCCTTGCGTCACACGGTTACGACAATTAGGAGGACAGTGACACGAAGAACCACACTCGTATATAATAGATTTAGGGTCCACAAGAAATGCGTTAGCAGTGTGCGGGAGATAGCCTCGATTTTTCTGAATGCAAGGGCAATTTTGTTTACCAGGGAGACATCCACTAGAACAAGTGCAGCCAATAAAACTTTCAGCTGAGGTAAGTGGTGGTGTTGACTCTTTTGAAAGCTGGAGACTTGAAGAATATGTGAAATAGGCAGGACCCTTTTCATTATCAACATCATTTATAAGAGAAACAGGTAAATTTTCTCTCCCTGAAGTAAGATCTGGCAAAATAATCCCAGACCTAGGAACAACACCTTCCCTCCATAACTGAATTGATTTCCAGATCTTGAAAGCATCAGGCTGGCCAGCTACTCTAATCAGTTTATACTTAAATACACTACATCCCGACTGCCCTTTCTCAACCCATGACTCCTGGATTTTGTATAAGCCATCATAAACATACACCTTGCTTGCTGGGCTTGTACTTGTTGGATCCCTCAGTCCCCTTACCACTCTCACTTCATTACCCCGGTGCAAGCTTTTCTCCAAGGCAAGGTTGCCTCTTTCAAGCTTCTGATCCATAATTTCCTTGTCCCTCCTATTAATATTTCCACCATGACCACTGTAAATCAAAACATTTTCATCCTCAACATTATCCTCATATCCACCTGATGAAACGATGCTGACTGCTAGCGGTTCCTCCTCTTGGCTGACCTTTAGGCTCATGTAATCGATTCCAGCCATACTTGGGGAATGCAATCCAATTAAGCACATCTCCATTCTGAAAAAGAAAATGGCCCCCACCTCAACACCAGGTACAGCTCCAATTCTCTTCTTAGCATTTGTCCGAAATCCTTTATTCATCAGGATGGTAGCAGCTCGTAAGTCTGAGCGCCTTATTTGCCCAAAAGTGGATTCCTTCATATCTTCAACCTGCATAATTTTTCTTCGAAGTAATTCAAATATCCCAAGAGTATACTCAACGGCCTCTTTATCACCATCTGATCTTCGGAATGTATCAAAAGTTGTAACATCATATGATGTAAGAATATCATCTGCTATTGCATCATGATCAATCTCGAATGAGGTGAAATTGATGTCCTGGCTACCTCTTGTCCTCTTCTGGGACTTGGTCTTACTTCCGACATCCTTATCTCCATTTGCACTTCCTCTAGACTGCCTCTTAGTTGCATTTGCAGACTCTGGTGTCTTATAACTATTTAAGGGTACAGCTGTTGAAATTGGGGTACCACCATAAAAAGTTGTTGAACGTATCGGGGTTTCCCCTGCAGGCTGTGTTTGTATGCCAGCAAATGGGTAGAACGGGGCATATCCAGGAGGAAAAGGACCAGATGGTGGAAAACACAAAAATGGGGAAAAACCTTGGGGACCAGAACCTCCATTAAAATTGGATGATAAAGGAAAAACTGGAACAAGAGATCGCAATGGCTTCACATCTAAAATGCTAGACTTATCAACCGACTCAGGAACTGGAACTGAGTCTTCGCCAAGATTTTGTTCCATAAATATCACAGCTTTAGCTATAACAGAAACCCTCAACACAACAGCAACAAGCTAGACAGAACTCGAAAAAACTTTCTTCCTGAAACAGCTAGAACCTCATTTCCTGCAAAATGTTAAGAAGGGCACTTCAGCCCACAGATTCACATACCAAACTGCAAGATTGCACAGACAATGATGCAAAAGCTATGAATTTCTGGTCAAGTGAGTTTGAGAATGGATTCCTAAACACCTGTAATCTCACACAAATTAAAGACAGCCAAATCTGAAGTAGCAAAAACACAAACCCTCAACGCAACAGCAACAAACTAGACACAACTCAAAAAATTACTTCTCCAAACAGTTAGAACATCATTTCCTGCAAAACAGTTATGAAAGGCACTTCAGCCAACAGATTCATACCAAATTGCAAGATTGCACAAACGTATGATTCAAAAGCTACTACCTTTTGGTCAAGTTGAGTTTGAGAATGGATCCCTAAATACCTCCAATCTCACACAAATTAAAGATAAAGCCAAATCTGAAGTACAACATCGTCATTACACGAAACCCTCATTTATACAAAACTCAAAACTTGTCTAAAGCAAAATAAACAATAATTATTCCACGAAGTCTAAGTGTGCAAAACTTAGGCTACAAAGGGTCAGTGACCCAAGAGTAAGAAATCAAATTCATTTTAGAAAGTCGGGATCAACAAGACCACTTTTGCTTTTACATTACTTTCTATCAGTAATATAATTCGTTAATAAATGCAAAAGCAAAACAAAAAGAAAAGATCAAAGATCAAAGATCTGGAAGAAAAACTGTACCTTTTGATACAAAAGCATTCATAGATTGAAGAAAGCCATGACCTTTGAATCTCCAGCAGACAAGAGGACGCAAACCACTAAAAATCCTAACTTTAAGTAATCTGCTACTCCACAGGGGAAGAAGACAGATACGCAAATAAATCTCCGTTCAAGGTAACTTGTCTTGGTATCTGCAACCTAGAAGAAGCCCAACTGTAATTACAATGCAAACCCATGTTGTCTTTTCTTACAACTGTTCACGTTTCCAAATGACTTGTCCTCTTCGTGCTGATTGATAGATTCTAATATAGGACATCATAGTAGATTTGTCTGAAAGGGAACATCATGGTCCATAAAGTTTCGTGGGCCTGATGGGTTTCTGTCACCTTGCCATGGACATGGAAGCACATTTATTTTTCTTCTCCTGGATCGTGGGAGCTTGTATTGGATCAACAACACAATGGGGCCTGAAATTTTTTCTTAGATTGAACCCGACTTGATCCGTCATCCCTCCTTAGAATAATGGTCAGCTTCAGCCTTCAACCATCTCCAAAGTTTGCTTCTTTTTCTAATGATACGTGTTTATATGGCTGAAATTGTTCAAAAATGAATAAGTTTATACTAATTTTTAAAATAATGATGATAAAAAAATATATAAAATGATTTATATATTACGATTTATGAAAATATAATAATATATTTCACTATAACATTGTTAATTATAGATTTGATATGAATTTTACCATCATATTCATAATATTTAAGGTGTTTTTATAGGATTTAATGATATATGAAGCACTGGTATGAGAAATAATTTTTTAATTATATATTTTTCAAATTCTATAAGCACTTTAAATCTTCTGTTCCAATTACTCTGTTCCAACCTTATTCTATTAAATCTTATTTATACATTTATTTGAAGTCTATATAAATATGTGAATAAGATATATTATAATCGGAACAAGAGATTTGATCATCCGGTAAGAAAATTTAACAGAGATATGACTCATTTGATGTATTATGATTATTCTTTCAATTAACAAATCAAGCCGGAGTCAATGGCAGCACAACTCTCTTTGACTGTGTAAACAATATTATTTTAAATAAAATAATATTTTTAAAATAAAAGAAAGGTGTGAAGCAAATTTGACTTATACCATATGTTATAATTCTATTTAACCTTACACACATTTAATATGCTCTCCATTATATTGAGACCAAATTTTTTATAATATATTCAGAATAATATACATTTTAAAATAAACTTATATAATATTTTAGAAATTAAATTAATAAAATAAGAAATTTAAAGTTTAAATTTTTAATTGGAATTAAATTGTTATAATATTAATATATAGTAAAGACTGAAAAAATTTTAAAATTTTAAAATAAAATTGTAAAAGGAGACTACCCTTATTTATTAAAAAAGTTGAAGTTTAATTATAAGAATTAACTATTAAATAAAAATTAACTACTTAAACATAATTTATGCAAATAAGTTAATTTAAAAAATTGATCATTTAATTAATAAACTTGCCTAAGTTTTTATTAAAATTTTATTAAAATGAATTGAATAGAAAAGTTAATCAAATCAAAGTTTTTACGATTAAACCATTCAAATTAATTTATTTTTTAATTACACATCATGTTTCCTTCACAAATAATAAAAATCTTTATCTGAAACCTCTAATTCACTTAGGGTATGTTTGGTTCTTTTGGGAAAATAGTAATAAGAATACTAATGAATAAAGTAAAAAATGTAAATGAATATGATTTCCATTCCTTATTATATTGGAGAATAGAGTGGTTGTTTCCGTTTTCCTGTGCCGTCCTGTGTACCTCTCTATTCATTTATCTATTAAACAAGTACAAGTGAATTGATCTCACTATATTGAAGAATATGAAGTATTGCCCCAAAAGAAAATATAAAAATATTGTTCTTTCAATCTTTACATATTATCAACTATTAATTTTTATTCCTTATCCATTCATTTTTTCCCATACTTACTAACCAAGCACTCCTTAGATTCTTCTTCGGATGTACTCACTCGAGACTATGGTATGGTTAAGGAAACTCTAGTTAGGTAGAACATAAGACATTATCAGGATCGGATAAGTACGAGGTAAGTCAAATAAAATATGAAGAGATCATGAAGACTTTGCTTTGGAGTAAACGATCGGTGCAGAAACGACAATCTTCTTTTGTCTTCTTGGACATGAAAATCCTTAAAACGGGCGATTGTTTTATCTTGTACAGAACCTCTTGTCTGCTTCTAGCACGCAATCCAAGGCCAGCAACCAATGAATGCTTCTACTTAACCATTTTGATTAACCATTTCATGGAGTTTCACGCCTAACTTAGTCACATGAAGCAACTTGTGTATGTTATAAATGTAATATACACCATCCATCAAGCCTTGAACTTCAATGGCGTCCAATCATTGGTACATTTCCATTATCAAGAAAAAAAGAAGACTTCCAAGTTGTTCTTTACATGTTTTTGTCTGCGAACCCGTGTCATAAACTATATATGTGTATCATAAGCAACATAAAGTTTTCTTTTTTAAAGGAGGGAACATTATATGTTTTAGAAATCAGAGCTCAATCCAGTAATGGGAATCATATTCTTCAAATGGTTTGATCTGGTTCGTACTGATCTTCCAAACCAAAACCAGAATATCTTTTACACTTTGGATATAGCTTTCAAGAGAGATTAATATACAAACTTGGATTAAGAACAGTGAAGATATGAGACTTGGAACAGGTGTTACTTCATAGTTTCTTGCAATCCACAGGGACCACAACCAGATATTGTTGACGTGGGAAGGAAGCTCCTTAAAGAGTGGTAGAAAATGCTCCGTATCAATTTTACGGTGCAGGTGAATTGATAAGAGACTCTTTTAATTTAAGTAAGATTACGTGTTCGAATCGTTCTCATGTATGCAGTCGTTTAAAACTTTAAGTTAAAACTTTGTCTCCTGCAAGAGACCTAACCAGCTTAAACAGAGATTAATCTAGATATAAATAACTTAAAATTGTCTTCCTAAACTCTCCTATGACACTTCGTAAATAACAAAAAATAAAAGTTATGTGTCTTATGAGGAAGACAGCTGCCTCTCGCATCCATAAATATAGGCCTTTTAGAGCCCATCACTCAAGTCAACACCTAAACAGCAAAAGAGCTGCCACTTCCTCTTTGTTTCAGTCATATATGCTGAGATGTCTCTGAAAGAACTGAAATCCTACTTTAGCCTTTGTCTCAAGTAATTTCTTATCCTCCATGTCTTTGATCATTCTTTTTGGTTTTATTTGAATCCCTTTTCTAATTTGTTGTTTCTCTTATGCCTTTGTGGTTTTTCGAAATGACGTTGATCAGTTTTTGCATTGAAGTTTCAAACTTTAGTTTTGGTGTTATGCATGTGGGATTCCAAATGGTGTGATGCAACCATTGGTGGTACATCGATTATTCTCTTTTTGTATACAGAGTGACATTTCATGCATTGTTAAGTTCTTTATATTATGCCTGTATATACCTGTTGGTTTTGTCCATATAAAAGCGTTCGTATGATCACAATATTTAAACAATACAAATGTTGATGATAAGCATCTGCTACATGTCTATCTTCTTTGCTGCATTCATGTCTTAAAATAGTGAGACAAATAGATTGATACTAAAAGGGAATAATATGTTTTTGTAAAAGAGAGAGTTTGTAAGTAGAATGCTATGAACCATATGAGGTCTTTACGACTCTTCACCTTCAGAAACATTCATTGTACAACTTTACACTCTTCGAATAGTTCCATCAAGACACACTTGCCAGAACCATCATGTGACTTTCCACCCTTGTGCTTGTTGGGAGATAAATACAAAAAAACTCTCTAAAAAATCAACCAAATATTAATAATAAGAAAGAATTCTCCTTGTTGTAGTAGCCGAAAAAAATGAGAATGAGAAACTAACGATGTGAAAAACCTTCGATATAGAGGGGAAAAATCATGTGACAAACTGACAAATAAATTACTAAATTTAATAAGGATTTACAATAAAAGTTGACCTTTCACCTCCTATACAATTTGTCTCACAAAATTTCAGGATTAAAACCAAAGTTGATATCACAATTAACAAACCCTCAAATCTTATAAACAATCAAATAAGGATGAGAATTTAAGTCTCTTTGTCCTCCCTCTATTTGATATGATTTATTTACATCACAAACTAATACGATAAGAGATAACATCTATCTAAGAATGATATATCCATATTCACGAAGATCTCCACTATCTTCAGAAAATCCTGCTTGATCTTTAGCTGATGTTAATCTATTATGATTGTTGCTCTTCTATTATAGACCTCAACCAATGATATCTGACATCTTCATAAAATGCATCATTTCGCATATTCTCAGACTCCTCTCTAGTAGTAAATAACAGGCAGTCAGAACTTGGATACCTTCTAGAAGGCCCTCTTCTTCCTTGTTGACCTTTAAAGCTCCATTTCATCAACTATTGTATCTTATTGCTCTCCTTGCTCATTATCCACAATAGTACTACAGATATGTAAATGCACCAATTCTAATAACTCCAATTTCCTTATAGATCTTTTCTTGAAAGAGACTCTATGTTACTTTTCAGTTAAACAATAATGACAAGGATTAAGTAGTTATGAGTTTTTTACTGGAATAAGGAATTTTCCTGTTGATAAATTTAGTTCCTTCTCACTCATGTGTCCCAATCGTCGATGCCACAGATTAGGTGAAGTGTCCTTTTTTACTATGTATATTTCTCCACCACTACATACCTTTAAGTGTGTTTTGTACAATGAGCAACAAAACTCTCGTTGGGTTATTGCCATTGTGACTTTGCATAATTTCCACTTCCTACCCCCAAAAGTGTGCTTAATTTTTTCTTGATCTAACCAATTTGTTGATAACAGATTCAACCTTAGATCGGGGATGTGTCATACATCTCTCAAGATTAGTAAGCATCCTACATTTTTCTGAACCCGGATATAACTCATACTGACTATCTTAGTGAAACTTTAGTTTTTCATCTTGACGCTCTTGAAATCTCCACTCTTGTAGCTTGAAAAGTACTTTTTCTTTAGAATAGAATGATAAGATGCTCTTGTGTTGATCAGCCATTATGAACCAACATTGTTGACATGAAATCATTCAGTAGTTACACAAACTAGTAGACCTCATCATTCATACTTGAAACAGTTGTAGCTATACTTTTGTCATCACGATCCTGATGAGATTCTTTTTTCTGATCATTTTTCCACTTATAATAGAACCTTTTAATATGTTAGGGCTTACCGCAATAGTGGCAAGTCTTCATGTCACTATCACCTTTAAACTTTAAACTGTTTTTAGACTTGTCGTGAACATTAGGACTCCTACTCTTGTTCCTCTCCCTGCTTTCTGTCATGAACACCTACACGTTGTCAACTTCAATCTCTTTTCTTCTAATTTGTTTATTCAATATACTCTCTTTGATTACATCTAAAAAGAGCACACTTTCAAAAGTTAAGTTGCTATCGTCACCAGTAATATTTCCTAGCTATCTGGTAACAAACTCAACAAGAGCAAAGCTTAGCTCATCATCAAGAATGATCTTCATAATTGTAAGCTTGTTGATTATGTCATGAAAATAACTTAGATGCTCTAACACTAATTTCTCAGCCTTCAACTTTAAGTTCACAAGTCTCTTAATCAGAGAGCCCTTATTGTGAGCAGTCTTTCTTTCACACAAACCTTCTAGCTTTTTCCATAGCTCAAAATGATCTATTTCTTGAGACACATGATTGAATATGGTGATATCAATCCATTGTCATATAGTTCCTAGAATTTTTTGCTTCATCTTTTCCCATTCTTTGTTTGATATCTTTTTAGATTTTGAAAGAACATCATCTTTAATACCTCTGTCCACATTAATAGGGGTCCCTGCAATACAGAAGGTCCTCTATCATGGGCCATTAATTTGCGTAATTTGATGACATTAACTTAACTTTAAAGTTGTTTCCACCTTCCATTGCAATAACTTTGATATCGCTTGTTGGGAGACAAATACAAACAACTTTTTAAAAGATTAACCAAATATTAACAATAGGAAAGAACTTTCCTTATTGCACTAGTAGAAAAATATTTAAAAAAAAGAGAAACTAACGATAAAAGAAACACCAAGATTTAACATAAAAAAAAACTTCAGTGTAAAGGGAAAACCATGAGGCAAATCGATAAATAAATACACTAAATTTAATATAGATTTACAAGAAAAGTTTATCTCTCACCCTCCACAACAACAAATTATCTCATAAAATTTCAGGATTGAAACCAAAGTTGATATCACAATTAAAAAAATCAAACTAATCCCAAAAATAATTAACCAAGGATGAGAATTTAACCCTCTTTGTCCTCTCTCTACTTTCCTCACTTTTAGATGTTGTGGTTGTACTTTCTATCTTGTGTCTATCTTCTATTCACTAGAGGAAGACTTAGCTATTTATAGGCACTTCTGACTTGATAGCTTTAGAATCCTAACTAAACTTAACTAGCTAGACTGCATCTTATACTAATCAGATGATATCAGATTATTCAATAAGATGACATCCTCATCAATATAAAACTCTATATATATGATATGATTTATCTACATTACAAACTAATAAGATAAGAGATCACATCTATCTAGGAATGATACATCTCTATTCATGAAGGTCTCTACTATCTTAGATGATCCTCCACATGGTTTTTATCTTTTCGAGTTGATGTTTATCTATTGTGATCTTATTCATCATATCATTTAAGATCTTAAAATATAGCTAGGCACTCAACATTGTGCAACCACAATTGAATTTTCCATATCACTACCCCCATCAACTCAGAATGAAAATCTTCAAAGGCAAACTAAAACAAAATCTTAAAAAGAAAACATAAGTATTCAAGATTTAAAAAAATTCCCATAGTACTACTGTTATGTGCAGTTTAATTATGAACAGTGTATACAATCCACATGTGTATATTAACATTCTAAGCCCATTGCACTTATATAGAGGAAGAAGGATCTACCTCTACCTTATATGGAGATGTAGTTTATTCACACATGTGGATTGAATGAAGTGACCAACTATATTGCACTAATCTAACCAACAAATAAGAAAATAAATAAACTAGATTTGAGCGATTTTCCCAAGTACAATAATGAAGATATAACAGGTGGAAGATATAGTCAATATGGAACATCTCATCATACTTGTGTAGAAAGTCTTAGAGAACAATGGTGTGTAGTAAACTAGAAGTTGTTATGCATGTGTAGAAAGCCCCCCAAAAAATACCTAATAAACTAGAGTTTTTCTAAAGCTATGATGTATGTGAATTAAGTTGCGAAGAGTAGAAACTCCTAAGAAGATAGTCTTTTGTACTAAACTATATATAATTTTTTAAAGCTACGAATCGTAGCTTTGAAAGATTATATATAGTTTAGTACTGTCTTCTTAGGAGTTTCTACTTTCTGCAACTTGAATAACGTGCATCATAGCTTTAGAAAAATTCTAATTTACTGGTTATTTTTTGGGACTTTCTACACATGCATAACAACTTCTAGTTTATTACACATCGCTTTTCTCTAAAACTTTCTACACATGCACGATGAGATGTTCCATATTGACTGTATCTTGCACCTGTTATATCTTAATTATTGTACTTAGGAAAATCCCTCAAATCTAGTTTATTTATTTTCTTATTTGTAGGTTAGATTAGTGCAATGAAGTTGGTTAGTTTATTCAATCCATAAGCGTATATTAACATCTAAGCCTATTGATATGTTAAAAGTCACAAATAACATTCTCTTGCCAGTTTGAACCTGGCGAAAGACATAACCGAAGGTAAGGTCACTTTTTCGTGCCAGATGGGATAAGAGCCAAAGATAACTATTGGAAAAAAAATTACTACAACTACAACAATAATAACAGCAAAAGAAATAAAGTGCAAGAAACTAAATCAACATACAAGCAATTTATGTAGAAAATCTCTCCCAAGTAAGTTAAAAACTACGATCCAAATCTCCACGAATTAAAATCAATCCACTATAATTATTAAGAGTACAATTGGCAACCAACAACAATAGTTTCAAAGACAACAATTATCTCTAGGTTTTAGTACAAATTGAAAAAACCTAATCAATTTAGTACTCTCCACAAACCCAAGAGATGCCAACATCGAATACCTGTTGATAATGATCTGTTTCCTCTTTATTATCTCACCAAATAGCTGCCATCCCACATGCCAATATAATGGAGTAGGCCTCTCTTTTCTTCCTCCTCTGTTCTGGTTTTTACGACAACGTGCCTCTCTTCCTAAAAAAAGGGGTACAATCTTCTTTTTTTCTCATCATAAATTGACTTTTTCAATAAGCTACCAAATCCTACCACCTATGGGTCAATCAAAGAACTCTTTACTTAGTGGGCTACTACTTGTAAGTAAACATAAAGCCTACTCTTGCAAAACTGACATAACTAGTATTTGGGATTTGGGGAGATGCCTAATATATTCCTCTCTCGACTCAAATCACCAAACACCTTCACCTCATCTGAGAATCAGATCTTCTTTTTTACAACCTTGTACCTCTAGATGCAATGACCATTTATATAGCAAATGTTGTTGTCGCCCTTTCTCCCTTGCATCATTAAGCAAGCAATGTGGTACACTTTGCACCACCTCCATTACCAACATATCTACGCATGCACTTTGTCAATTCACCTAAGGAAATAAGGTTAGCACGAGCACTTGACACATACCTCACATTTTGGTTTGGGTCATACCATCATCGAGCTTCATCCTCACGATCCCTATGCCTTGGACCTTCAATTTTTGATTACTCACCATGTTGATGTAGTCATACTCCCTATCTTAGCGCAAAGTATCAAACAAGGTTTGGTCTCTACAAACATGAACCGACGCAGCTAAATCCAATACCTAATTCTCTCTCTTGGCCCCCCTTCACCTCACCATGAGTAGCCAATAACAAATCACCATCACCTATAACCACATTAGCGGAATCACCGTCATGATCTACTTTTGTCTTGCCCTTCATCTGTTGCATCAAATGGAGACTCTTTAAGTCCTCCATCATCTTCGAACAACAACTTTGAATGTGGCCCTTCACCTTAAAATAATAATACTCTACATTACTAAAGTCTTTTTAAGAAGATAAAGTTTGAAGTGAAAAAGCAATGTATCATTGATGAGTTTTTACAACTGTTAAATACAGAGTACAATATGGATAGGCTCCACTTTACAAGGGAAAAATTTAAAATTCAAAAGAACATATTTATTGCCTAAATAATCTCAACAATGTAACTGAAGTTGACATTGTCAATACACGCACATGTAGTGCACTCATACTTTTGCACACGATTTTGATCTACTCCGATCTTGGAGCCATCTCCCCTTCTCTCTTAATTCCTCCCTCTCTCAAATTCCCTCACAACTAGTGCTCGATCAGTATCACTCGAAGAACCTCCATCAACAAATGTCATCATCGTTTCGTTATCCCTCGATACCGCCATAGCTTCATCTAGCGTAATCTTCTCCTTACCAACAAGCAACGCCATGATAATTGGTCAGTAAGACTTGGGTAGTGAAGCCAAAAACAAGAGAGCTTGTGTTTTGATTGATGATCTTCTCATTCACATTCTTCAACTAGGCCATTAGTTGGTTGAACATATCAATGTGGTCTTGCAAAGTTGTACCCTCCTCTATCCTCAATTGGTACAACTCCTATCTCAAACACAAGATGTTAGTCAATGATTTGGAGGCAAAAACACTTTGGAGCTTATCCATCAAAGTTTTTGGATCCGTCTCACTCAATTAGTTATACTTGATCTCAGGAGCTATAGCCAACCGAATCATACTAACTGCCTTTTTCTTCATTAACATTCACTTGACATCATTTAAACTTGCCAGCTTGTCTGCATCTAGGGCCGCATCTAAATCATGTTGTACCAACAAGTCCTCAATAGTACTCTTCCATACCCAAAAGTTCATTTTCTCATCACACAAGGGAATGTGAAAATTTATAGCACTATTCTCACCCATTCTCCTCTCACACCAATTCCTCCCTAAACCAATCAAATAATATTTTTTCCTATACAAGGATCGTCCAACCACAGCTCTGATATAACTTTGTTAGGGAAAATAACTACAACTATAATAACAATAATATTAAGAGAAATAAAGTGCAAGAAACTAAATCAACACACAAGCAATTTATGTGGAAAACCCCTCTTAACTAAGGGAAAAACTACGGTCTAAATCTCTACGGACTAAAATCAATCTACTATAATAATCAAGAGTGCAATCGACAACCAACAACAATAGTCTCAATGACAAGTACAATTAATCTCTAGGTTCTAGTATAAATTGAAAAACACTAGGCAATTTAATACTCTCCGCAAACCCAAGAGATACCACACCAAATACCTGTCGACGATGATCCGTTTCCTCTTGATTATCCCACCAAATAGTTGTTGTTTCACACGTCAAAACAATGAAGTAGACCTCTCTTTTCTTCCTTCTTCGTTCTAGTTTTTACGACAACACGCCTCTCTTCCCAAAAAAAAAAAAGGGCAAAGCCTTCTTTTTATCTTATCATAAATTGACTTCTTCAACAAGTCACCAAAACCTACTAGCTATGGGCCAATCCAAAAATTCTTTACTTAGCGAGTACTTGTAAGCAAAACAAAGTCCACCCTAGCAAAACTAACATAGCTAATATTTGAGATTTGGGAAGATACCCAATAGTAACAATTAGTTAGTTTCAATGAGAAAAAATATCAATCATAGGTCCAGATTAGAGAAACTATAGTTCATATGAAAGAATCATAATGTAGGCATTATGAACTAGTAAGCCAAAATGATTAGAACAATAGAGTGGACCACCTTTATCTTTGATCTATTCGTAGCCAGACGAAAGCCACTGTAACCTTTGATCCGCGAGAGCATCACCTTCAACAATGCTCGTGTGATTTTCTTTGTTCCTGATCTGTGGAAAGGAAAAAAGAATCAAGTGCAATATCCCCTCCTCCCTTTCGCTTCAGATTATTTTCAATACCATGGTAATCCAAATTCTGCAGGATACTTGAAAGTTTCATTCCACTATCCTTCTCAAGCTTACCACCAATTTCTATGTCAAATTTGTCCTATGAGTAGATAAACTCTGTATCATTCTCTAGTTCATCTTCTCTCGAAAATGACTACCGGAGGGATCCTTTTGAAAAGGACATTTGCAAAGTTTCTGAATAGACCTTCGTTGAAAGGGTTCTCCCTCTTATCATAGCGGTACCTGAAATTCTCGTACGTGGTCTGCAAACAGAAAAACTAAGATGGATGTGAAAATTGATTAAGTTGAGAAACTCAAGGACACTGATATGTGATACAGACGTGAAATTTTCAACGACCATTGACAAATGATTTTGTAGCAATCTAAAAGTGGAGGTAAGAACAGATTTCTTAAAGAAAATAATGATAGTAATGAGTCTAATAACACATATAATGCCGCGGACAGTTCAAGCTTGAAGATTGATTATACATGACTGCTTGTGTAGAACTCTTGCACATCTCATTCCCTCTTCTTGATCTTGTTTGATTCTTTTTTCCTTAGTTCCTCAACCTTTTGTTTGAAGGAATACACCTAACCAGCCTGCCACTTAGGTTACGACAAAGTTGCCAGCCCGACTTACTAAGGCTTTCACTAAATCTAGCGGTAAGAAACTAGTTTTGAAGCATTAACAGGTTTAAGTTACTCTTTTGTAAGAGAATAACCAATTATGAAAGCATGGTTTAGCTAATGAATACCAAAGACTAAAAGAAGTTTCATAAATGCAATCTTTTGATCCCTATGGAATGTCAGTCTGAATCATGTGAACAATTCTTTATTTCTTTAACCTGTAACATGCCTTGTCAAACATATGATTGCACAAATGCTACTTGGAACATCTTCATGTTAAGATTTATTGTCCATGTCTGTCAGTTTCTGTGCAGATGCTTTAGAAATGGGTACTGAGAAAAATTTATGTTGCACTTGCACACATTGTTACTATTCCATCAGCCGATAGGTAGATATATACAAATTGTACTTGCATTGATTAGCATTAAATACCATGTTAGAGTTTGGAAAAAAGCAAAAAAGAAGATCACCTGGTTGGTAGACATCCAGTAAAAATGGAAAACTAGTGTAAGGCCACCAACAAACCATACAGAAAATGGAGAGAATATCCTTTGATAGCTTGCTCCAGAAACTTATGTCTTGTCGGAGAACAATAACCAAGGAAAAAGAAACACATAAATGCACAGAAGGGTTGAAAATTATATAAAGCTTATGAAGCTCGTGTAGTACTGCTGCAACCAGAACATTATAAGGAAATGATTAGTTCCTTCCTCAGAAATGAGAAAACGTTTGCCCTTTAAGAGTATACTTTCTGCAAGAGTATACTTTCTGCAACCTATCATGTTCACTCAACCTCAAGGAAACAAGCTATTAATAAAGACATATTTGAACAAACATGCAAATTCCGGAGGAGAAGTTAAGTTGTTATTTTACGCTTATTTGGTATATAAATCTCTTTAATGTGTTGAAATTATTATTCTAAATATATAAATCTCTTTAATGTGTTAAAATTATTATTCTAAATTGATGGATTTGTTTCTTAATTGTTTTTAGATGATTTTCAAGACTTGGAAAATAAAATTGAGTCAAAAGAAGCAAAGAAAGTAAAGATAATCCGAAAATTCCTGATTGACAACAAATTTAGTGACTAGGCACGTGCAAAGATAAAAATAATCTACAGATCTATTTTCAAATTCAAATTCGAGAATTTCATAATATTTGAAGACTAGATTGCTATCTTCTCAATAGAGATCTGTAACTTAAAGTGGGAATAAAGATTATCTGCTAAAGATCACGAGAAAGAAAAGATAAAAAATCGAAAAAAGAATAAAGAGGCAAAATTGTTGCTGATCACGCAGCCTTTAGTGATAAGATAGTTTTTCACTTTTCTGCTTTAAAATTTCTACAGCATATTTTTGAGTTTAGGACTTTTTTCTGCACTTTCTTCTTCGATCTCTTCTGGACAACCATAGCTAGCTTTCCATTTCTGTATTATTTCCTTAGAGATTTTTGAATTCTTTAGAAAAAGACTAAGGATAGAAACTATATATTTGACTATAATTTTGTTTATTTTCACTTTTATTATAGGTAGCTAAATTTTTTTTATTTCTAAGAACTATGAAACTTTTAGTACATTTGGCAAAGAGACGGCAGCAAAATTTGGCATTCCTAGTCCTTGTACTCAAAAGGTGGAATTATCCATCTTAGGCGTCCCCACTTTTCGGCCCGGTAGAATAGTAAGGGAGTAAATCACGGTCTGGTCTCATTTACCAAAGCCGAGACTCGAACCTAAAACTTTGTACCCAATTTCCCTTCTGAAGACCAAATGAGCTACCTACCATATGTGCCATCTACAACAACATATATGTCAAGAAGGTTGTGGAGTTACACTCCTATTATTCTTGTTACAACAATGGAACTTGTAGTACACTCCTATTATTCGTTAATAAATGCAGCAGCAAAACAAAAAGAAAATATCAAAATCTAGATGCAAATTTGTACCTTTTGATGCGAAAGCATTCATAGATTGAAGAAAGCTATGCCCTTTGAATCTCCAGCAGACAAGAGGAAGGAAACGAGTAAAAATCCTAACTTTATGTAGTTTGCAACTCCATAGAGGAAGAAGACAGATATGCAATAACAGTCACTACATTAATGCAAAGTCTAGAAGAAGCCTACGACTAGTACCTACAATGCAAACCCAGAATGTCTTACTTACAACTGTTCACGTTTGCAAATGACTTGTCCTCTCCATGTGCTGATTGACAGATTCTAATCTACGGCATCATAGCAGATTTGTCTAAAGGGAACATCTTGAGGGTTACTTGAGGGCAAGAAATGGAATATATATATATATCAGAACTTATGATTAGCTATTGGAGAAATTTTTAAATCTCTTAATTTTTTATTTTACTATGTTTAACTCAATTTATTCCTCATTCCGTAAAGTATATTGAATGTACAGAAATGGCTATAACAGAGTTTCTCTTATTCATATTAAGAACTACTATAAGAGGAATGTTTTTATGTGGCCGACTTTTCGGGATATAAGGACAGACTAAGAAGCTCGCCTAGAAAGAATCAATGGAAGTATTTATATATATAATTGAAGAATAATAAAAGTATTGCAAATTTGGATCAACTTGAAAATTAGTTTTAAACCTAAAATTATTTTCAAGTTAAGGGTAAATTAATTTTTAACATTATACTTCTTTAACATTTTATGAAATATATAATAAAAGCCTTTTTTAATATTATATATTACGATTTATGAAAAATATAATAATATATTCCACTAAAATATTGTTAATAATAGATTTGATAGTTCTGAAATGAATTTTGCCATCATATTCATAATATTGTAGGTGTTTTTATAAAATTTAATGATATATGAATACATTTTTTTATAATTTATATTTCAATTTTTATAACGATACAAGAAATAATTTTCTAATTATCTATTTTTCAAATTCTTATAAATTATACAATTAGATTATATATATTAGATTATTATATTAGACTATATTCAACACTTATACAATTAAAAAATACTCATACGAATTTTAAGTTAAAATTATAAATATTAAGGTTTTGGAAAGATAATAACTCAACACAATTAAACTTTATCAGTAATTAAAACATGCATTTCTATTTCATAAAAATATAATATATTTAATATTTTAAAATAATCTATAAAGTTTGTGCGTAATGATTTAGATATGATTGATTTGATATATAATAATTATTCTTTTACTTGATGAGATATGACTAATTTGATGTATTGTGATATTCCTTTTACTTGGCATGTAGAATTTAAGGGTTTCTTAAAAGGCTCAACTTTCAGTTTAAAATAATATTATTTAATATAATATTAAATTAATAAAAAACTAAACCTGGTATGCACTCCACCAATTTTAATTTATTTAAATTTAATTTGATTCAAACTTAAATTACTTTTTTTTATAAAGATATTTTTTATAATTTAATATTATGATTCTATGATCACAAAAGAATAATTTTATTGATTATTCTAAAACTCACCTTTATCTTTATAATTCTTATAAGGAAATATAGACTTACGGACAAGAATCATCACCATCACACCTAGTTTGAGTTGAAAAAGTTTGATAGTACGCAATCTTATTTTTATATAATAGAGAGACTGTTTTCGATAGATTCACTTGTAGATGTGCCAATAAAAGAATAACGCAGATATTTAAAAAAAAGTGATATGAAGAATTTTTTTTAAAAATATATATATAATAATAAATAAAAATATAAATAAAAAATAGAATAATGATGTTAATTAGAAATGTGAGCCACAAAGATTGGAATGGATATAATTGTCAATTCTTACACTTAAATTATTCATACTTTTAGGTCTTCGAAAAAGGGTGTAAAGTAACATTGACCTCGACTATATGATATAAATAACTCTAATCATGCACTCTTTATTATATTGGTCTAGATTCATAATAGGGATAAGATACAAATTTTCTCTTAAATTGATAAAATTAAAAGTTAAATATTTAAATATTTCACTAATATTAAATTATTATAAAATAAGTATATAATAAAAATCGAACAAAATTTAAAATAGAATTATAAAAAAGACTATCTTTATTCTTTGAAAAAGTAAATATTAATTATAAAAATAGAAATAATTTAGATAAATAATTGGTTTTAATTATTAATTTTATATATTTTAAGTTGTATATAAATTATTCCTTTTTCCTTCACAAGTGACAAAAGTCTTATCCCAAACCTTTGATTCAACACTTATGACTCTTCTTCCCCTGTACTCAGTCAAGACTATGGTATGGTTGAGGAAACTCTAGTTAGGTAGAACAAAAGACATTCTCTGGATTGGATAAGCACGAGGGAGAGATAAAATCAAATAGAAAATGAAGAGATCATCAAGACTTTGCTTTGGGGTAGACTTTGCTTTGGGGTAAACGATTGCTGTCATAGAAACAACAATCATCTTTTGTCTTCTTGGACATGAAAATCCTTAAATGGGCAAATTGTTTTATCTTGTACAGAACCTCCTTATGTTTGCTTCTAGCACTCAATCTGGTAGGCCCAACAACCAATGGATGCTTCTGCTTAGTCATTTTTATTACCATTTCATGGAGGTTAATGCCTAACTTGTCCACATAATCCAACTTGTTTGTATTATAAGTGATATATATGTACCATCCATGGAGTCCTTTAGTGGGTAATCCAACCTTGAACATGAACTTCAATGGCCTCCAATCGTTTGTAAATTTACATTTACATTATCAGGAAAAAAAAGGAAGCTTTCCAAATTGTTCTTTACATGTTTTTGTCTTCGAACTAGTGTCATAAACTATGTGTATCATAAGCAACATAAAGTTTTCTTTTTGAAAGCAGGGGTCGTATTCTTCATATTCTTCAGCGCTCAATCCACTTATAGGAATCATATTCTTCATGTGGTTTGATCCGGTTCATATTGATCTTCCAAACCAAAACCATAAAATTTTTTTACAATTTGGATATGGCTTTCAAGGGAGATTAATATAGAAACTTAGATTAAGAACAGTGAAGATACGAGACTTGAACAAATGTGTTAATACTTTCTTGCAATCCACAATCAGATAAGTTTGACGTGGACGCGAAGGTAGATCCTTAAGAATGGCCGAAAATGCTCCGTCTCTTGGGACGTAGACAGCCGCCTCACCCAACCACAAATAGACCTTTAAGAGCCCATCAGTCATTCAGTCTAGTCAACACCTAACCCAGCAAAAGAGCTTCCACTTCCTCTTTGTTTCAGTCATATTTGCTTTAATGTCTCCCAAGAACTGAAATCTCACTTTGGTCTTTGTCCCAGGTAACTTGTTATCCTTAAAGCTCGTGTCTTTGATCATTCTTTTTGGTTTTACTTGAATCCCCCTTCTGGGTTGTTGTTTCTCTTATGCTTCTGTGATTTTTTTAATGCTGTCGATCAGTTTCTGCACTAAGGTTCGAACTTTATTGAGTAAATGGGTTCGAGAAGCTTCAATTTACAATCTTGACCTTAGTTTTGGTGTTATTCAAGTGGGATTCCAAATGGTGTGATACAACCATTGGTGGGACATCGATTATTCTCTTTTTGGATACAGAGTGACATGATCCGCAGGACAGACCGTTTACATTATGGACTTTATATCATCTTCTTTGTTAATCTAACTAATAATAGAACTGAATCGATTTTCTTTTTATCTGTATAAACGTACATGGACTTGTTTACACTTTGTTTATCTTCCTTTCTGTTTTGATCCATCAAAATGAAACTGAGCGAGCTCTTTATGGCTTCTTTAAAGCAGGTCTTGCCCTTGTTGGATACCGTAAGTGAATGAGCGAAAGATGGCTTCTTTCACGACCTCTTGCAGCGTTTTCCTGCTCTGCGTCTTCACTGGGTTTTGTTTTATGCATCAATGTTGTGCTGGGTGGCTTCAAGCAAACCAGACTGCACAGTTGATCATTGATGCTTCTGGGGGTCGTCCAATACCGGAAACGCTCTTTGGGATATTCTTTGAGGTTAGTTTTTCACTTGCATTTAATACATTTCCTTTTACTGTGTAGTTGATTTTTCATCTTTTCCTATATGTTGTATGTTTGATGTCATTTCTATTTTCTTGGTCTTCCTCAACGTCACAAATGCAAAATGTGTTTTTCTCTTCTTTCACTTTTGTATTCACATTTCTAAATTCACTTTGATGTTTGGAGTGATTCATACATACAGCTAATGATCTTTGAATGAAGACGATTTGAACAGAAAAACCTTGTTGCACTGATGAGATCTTTGAGTTTTCCTTGACTAGACTGAATATCATTTCAACTCATATTGATTATCACTGAGGGGATTTGTGTTATGTCTAATGAAACAAATTTCAACTTAACGGTATCTTTTAATGCCATTAATGAAATACACTCGAATATAAAGACGATGAGTGTCAAAGGTTAGCATGATATCAGAGTTGATTTTATTCAGGAGATAAATCATGCTGCAGCTGGTGGAGTATGGGCAGAGCTTGTCAGCAATCGAGGTAAGATTCCATTGATTGAAAAGATAGATCAGTATGTTAATTTTTGCTGCAAAAGATTTATGAGACTATAGATGATACAAGCTCTCTGTATATAATGAATACCGTGAGATTACATTGTTGGATTGCAGAATCGAAATCCAAATGGTTTCCATATAAATCTAAAAGGAGCTTTTCAATTCACAATTTCTGTATTTAATTTCAATTTATGAGTGGTAATCTGCAACTGGGGATTCCTAAACTTTTTCCTTTTTCCATTTTCAATTCCAGGTTTTGAAGCTGGAGGACCCAATACTCCCTCAAATATTGACCCTTGGTCAAAAATCGGTGATGACTCGTACATCATTGTATCAACTGACCGTTCCTCCTGTTTTGAACGTAATAAGGTTGCAGTTAGATTAGATGTGCTCTGCGACAACATAGGCAATAATATTTGCCCAGCTGGTGGGGTTGGCATTTATAATCCAGGATACTGGGGCATGGTGAGATGTCCTACTACAAAGTGAATCTTTTCTATTTTCTCCTTTGTTTTTCCTTTCCCTTTCGTGGCATCTTAATGTCCACACTAATGAAAATTCTTAGTATACAGGCAATAAATACATCAAAATATGCTCATTATAACAATTTGTTAATTTGGAATAGATTATCATTTTGCATTTCCATCACAATGCACTTGGGTGGATTTGAAACATTATTTACTTATTCTGTTTGTTTTTCAGAACATTGAACAAGGGAAGACCTATAAAATTGTTCTTTATGTCCGTTCATTGGGATCCATCGATGTATCTGTATCATTGACAAGCTCAGATGGATTGCAGATGTTGGCTACTGGCAACATTATGTGAGCCCAATTTAAAGTGACTTCTGATTATGCTGATAATCTTTAGTGAATGCGAAAACAGAATTCATGCTTTTCATACTTTTCTTTCAGAGCTTTGGCAGCTGAGGTTTCAAACTGGACAAAGGTTGAGGTTCTATTGAAAGCTGAAATCTCAAATCACAATTCAAGACTTCAGTTGACAACGTCAAAACAAGGAGTGATATGGTTTGATCAAGTCTCAGCCATGCCATTGGACACATATAAGGTACTTCCTTTTTATTTCTTTTGTAGCTGATTCTTCTGAACAAATGGCGAGATAATATTTTGATTGGATTGATTTGATTACTTTTCATCTCCTTGTATCAATTAAGTACCATATCTCACCTTAACTAGTTGTTTTCCTATCCCGTATGCTGAAGTTGTCAACATGTATATCTCTTTGTTTCGGAGGTTCATTAGGTTTATTTTACTCATACTTTCAACATTGCATTTGAGCTTAGATTTTACATTGTTAGTGGAGCATGAGAACGGGCTTGAACTGTTAAAGTTGCTATTAGCAAGTGTCTTGGAATAACGTACTACTTTTACACAAAATACATTTTGTTTCAAAAGATGAAAAAGTTATCTTGATTCAGAGTATGGAAGACATACAAATAAACGTTTGGTTCATAAACTTCAGTCCACCTACACCACTTCAAATTATGTCCAATTTATCTTATTAGTTGATGGCTTTGTCCTTTCATGAAAAGTGAAAAGGAAAAGAAGAAGGAAACTACATTCCATTGAGGAATAAATGCAAGAAATGACTTCATGAAGGATTTCATTTAAGTGACTATGAATCATTAACGTTTATCAACAATGTACTAATGTAGTATTTGAAAACAGTTTTATGCTTAACTCTATGTCATGAAACATCCATATTGAGGAGAATAATGACTCAGGATTGTGCTGCCACGTTTGAAAGGAATAAGTTTGCCAATTTTGATCCAGAATTCTGAACAAATATGCAAATATCCAGATTTCTGAACAAATGGGGATATTTGCCTTGACTCAAAAGTTGTGGCATATAATTTTAACAGGGGCATGGTTTCAGAAGTGATCTTGTTGAAATGCTTGTAGATATGAAACCAAGATTTGTTAGATTTCCAGGTATGGACATTTTTCCTATAAATGGAGATCTTTTAGGTCAACTTGCATTCTTATTTTCAGTTTCCATCTCAGCAGTCATGATGTCACTCCAGGGATCTCTCTTCTTATTTTTGACGTGCTGACTCTGGCTGGGATTTGGCTTTTATTGTTGGCCATGTTACATCCTTGTGTTTCTGACAGTTCTTCCTTTAGGTTTGATCTGTTAAGGACCAACTATCTATAATCACTAGTGGTAGGGAAAGATTGTACTGGCTAATAGACACAGCCTGAGATAGATACAGCCTGAGATAGATACTAACACTTTCATATTGGTTCTTATTTTCCCCATTCTCTTTCTTGTGGTAGTGCAAATTAATCAACACTATGCATATCTGTTACTTGATACATCTTAAAACTCATAGCAAGTTCCTTTGTAGAAGACATGTTAATATCAACATTGAAAGCATTCAACACATCTTGATTTAAATTGACATTGAACTAATCTTATAATCTTGTTTTAGGTGGCTGTTTCGTTGAAGGTGACTGGCTCAGAAATGCATTTCGTTGGAAAGAAACAATTGGACCATGGGAAGAGAGACCTGGTCACTTTGGTGATGTTTGGATTTATTGGACTGATGATGGGCTCGGTTATTTTGAGTTTCTTCAAGTATGTATCAGTTACTGTCCTGCAGAGGCAGGATGATGCAATGTTTATTAGAACTCGAAAGACTTATTTTTCTTGGTCATGTAAATGAAATATGATTGATTATTTATGCAGCTAGCAGAGGATGTTGGTGCGTTACCAATATGGGTGTTCAACAATGGTATTATTAGTGTACTTGATGTAAATATATATAAATATATATATATATACTTCAACTTGTCTAATAGATTAATGCCTTTTGGTTTATTGAAATTGTCAGGAATCAGCCATCATGATGAAGTTGATACATCGAAAATCATGCCTTTTGTACAAGTAAGTTTGCTAATTAATTTTTGTTTGCATGATCTAAGTCAATGAAAAATTAGAAGCAACTAATTTCAGGTGGTACCGCAATCCAATCAGATCTGATATTCCTGTCCGAATTTATGCTTACTTGATTTGAGTTTTGCATTTTGCTTTATCCTGTTCTGTTTTATTAAGCTAGAACAAAAAAAAAAAGCATGCTAAATTTTTAGATGAATATAAGCTATTTTCAACAAGTTCTGCCCATAGGAATAGGATAGAGATATGATATGAACCATGGTATATCTTTGGGTTCTGATATATATAGAGAATGTATCATGGAATAATATTTGAAGCAAGGAAAAAGTGCAAAGGGTGGAAATTCATCCAAATTCACATCGGATCTTACTCATTCTATCTGCATATTTCATGCATTGTTTGAGTTCTTTATATTATGCCTGTATATACCTGTCGATTTGGTCCATATAAAAGCATTTGTACGACCACAGTTTTTAAACAGTACACATGTTGACGATAAGCATCCGCTACATATCTATCTACTTTGCTCCATTCAGGTCCTAAAACAGATTGATGACTAAAGCAACTAATATATTTTTGTAGAAGAGAGAGGTTGTAACTAGAATGCCATGAACCATATTAGGTCTTAACTATACTACTCTTCACCTTTAGAAACATTCATCATACAACTTCATACTCTTGGAATAGTTCCGTCAATACAAACTTGCTCGGACCATCATTCTGACTCTCACCCCTGTGTAACCACATTTGAATTGTCCAACATTCACAAGTAAAGCCGATATTGCTACTCCAACTCAAAATGAAAATCTTCCAAGGCAAACTAAATCAAAATCTTAAAAACAAAACATAAGTCTTCAAGACAGAATAGTAGTACAGTTGTACCGTTATGTGCATTGTTTATCATGATCAGTGTATACTGTTCATGCAGTTTAATTATTTACTCGGATATTACAATGATGTGAAACATTTTAGGTTTCGGCCGATTTGTTTATATTTGTGGTCTAATGGTTATTAGTTTCTGATATATAACATCTAATAGGAATAATAAGAATCTCTAGCAATTTTGAAAACATACTCACTGTTACAATGCTTATCTTGTTGCAGGAAGCCCTTGATGGTCTTGAGTTTGCACTAGGTGATTCGGATTCTACTTGGGGTTCTGTACGAGCTGCAATGGGACATCCAGAGCCTTTTGATTTGAGATATGTTGCTATCGGAAATGAGGACTGTGGGAAGAAAAACTACAGAGGTTTGAATACTATTTGTGTCCTAATTGATTGCCTTCAAACGTAGACAAACCTAGGCATTTAGGCATGCAGTATTCATTGTTTGGTCTGAGTGTTGCTCCAAGTCTCTATCTGACATGCATGTACTTCAAACTAAACCATCCTTCAACTATTAGACGATATAATGTTCATAACGTGTACAGTGAACATTTTCACGTGGCATTATTAAAATTGTAAAGTTTCTGCTCTGGTGTGCTATAATTACTTTGATTATATAGCAAGCTGATGTTATTCCATAGTATATGAAAGATGGGTTTTTCTCCAAAAAAATTTCTTTGGGTTCATCTGATATGTCTGTCTTTTAGTTTCTGGAAGATAAAAGTTTCAAAGGAACTTTAATTTAAATTCTTTTCATTGATCAGGAAATTACCTCAAGTTCTATGATGCTATAAGGAAAGCGTATCCAGACATCCAAATGATCTCAAATTGTGATGCCTCTTCTAGTCCTTTGGATCACCCTGCACATTATTATGATTTCCATGTAAAAATCTCATAACAACATTTATGCTTCCCAATTACTGCAGTTTCCTCTTTTTCTATGTTGTCTTTTAATTTTTAAGACAACATGGTTATTGGTAAGACAACATGATTTTAACATTTTCTCTGCCCTCTGATTTATTTGATAGATATATACATCTGCCAACGACATGTTTTCTAAAGCTCATAAATTTGATCACGCATCACGCAATGGTCCAAAGGTGCGATCATGTGTTCTACATTGCCGATTCGGAAGCAAATGTTAGCTGTGGATAGTTCTGATATTCATTTCTTTTGTAGGCTTTTATTAGTGAGTATGCTGTGACTAGTAGAGAAGATGCTGGTACAGGAAGTCTTAAGGCAGCAATTGCTGAAGCTGCATTTGCCATTGGATTAGAAAAGAACAGGTTTGTATCTACACTCTGAAACTGAGGTAAGTGTGAATACGCTGAAGCCTTCTGTTTTTCTTCATTGCAGTGATGCGGTTTCTATGGCAAGCTATGCGCCACTTTTTGTGAATGCCAATGATAGGCGGTACGGTTTTCATTCTTTTCCAAAAAAAATTTCAGTATGTAACATGGAAAAATTAAATCTCCTTTCGTGGATTAAGTTGTAAGGTTCAAACCTGTCTCATGCAGGTGGAACCCCGATACAATTGTTTTCAATTCCTCGCATTTTTATGGAACTCCGAGCTACTGGATGCAACATTTCTTCAGAGAGTCAAGTGGAGCAACTCTTCTCCCTGCTACACTTCAAACTAATTCCACTTACCTCATCGCCTCTGCAATTATTTGGAAAAGCTCAGAGGATGAAGAGAATCACCTGAAAATAAAGGTTTTACAATCCTTCTGCTGTTGAACATAATCATCTTTGTTCTCAGAAAATGGCCGTCTATCATCAAATTTGATCAATGCTAGACTTTACAGTTAATTCTTTAGTCAAAATTCTTACCTCTTTTGCAAATAAACTTTCAGATTGTGAACTTTGGGAGCAGTGCAGTGAATCTTAAAATCTCTGTGGACGGATTAGGGATGAACTCGTTACGATTGTCGGGATCAACAAAAACTGTACTCTCTTCTTCTAATCCTCTGGACGAGAATTCCTTCACTAATCCAAAAAAGGTATCTTGCAATTCAATACTCAATCTTCTCTTGAAAAAGCATGCTTTTTTACCTTGTAAGAATTTCCCTCCGAAGCCGCATTTACAATCCAGAGACCTATATGCTTAGGCATTCTAGTTTCTACTACTGGTTCCTTGGGGCAATATTAGTAGTTTCATGAAGAGTTAAACAATGCCTCAGAAATTCATTAGTCAGACTGTGTCTCCTGATAAGAATTCTGAATTGGCTGAGTGAAGTTGATCACTCGGAACCCGCCGGTCCTTGCCTTTAAATCATTCCTTCTCTGTTATTACATATGCCATGCATAGAAAAACTCACAAGTGTCTCAATGATTCATTCATTTAGCTGATCGTCACTTCAACTTCATCTATATACGGAATAAATCGTTCTTGTTTTAT
>JAOSBK010000204.1:1589291-1604993 GCA_027568895.1 Erythroxylum shatona
TGGCCAAATTGTGAGACAATGACCCAATTGTCTTCAATTGCTCGCCTACTGAACATAAAGAGTGAAGGGCATATTTCAGATCGTAGTTTTGATAAAATTCTTGAGTGGTATAATGAGTCATTGCATGCTGATCATACAATGGTTGATAGTTTCTACAATATGAAGAAACTGATTAGGGGTCTTGGTTTGCCTGTACAGAAGATTGATTGTTGTCGGATGGGATGTATGATGTATTGGGGAGATATGTGAACTTAGAAGAGTACAAATTTTGTGGGTAACCTCAGTTTAAGCCAAGAAAGCATTCTACGAAACAGAAATTAGTTCCATGGAAGCGGATGTATTATTTCCCGCTTAATCCGAGACTGCAAAGACTTTATGCTTCTGATGTGACTGCATCCCACATGAGATGGCATGTTGAACACGAACACGAAGATAGAGTAATGAGCCATCCATCAGATGCATTAGCATGGAAACATTTCAATGACACCCATCTTGAATTTGTAGTGGAAAGTCGAAATGTTCGGTTGGGATTGTCGACGGATGGATTCCAATCTTTTGGTCAATCAGGGCAGCAATATTCTTCATGACCAATTATAATTACTCCTTACAATTTGCCTCCTTGGATGTGTATGAAAGAGGCATATATGTTCTTGACAATAATTGTTCTAGGGCCAACAAATGGAGGCTAAGAACATCGAGCAGGTGACAAAGCTAAGAGAGGAGATGGAGTAGGTGACAAGGATAAGACAGGAGATGGAGCAAGTGACAAGGATAAGAGAGGAGATGGAGCAGGTGACAAAGATAAGAGAGGAGATGGAGCGGATGGCTAAGATGAGAGCGGAGATGGAGCAAATGGCTAAGATGAGAGCGAAGATGGAGCAAATGGCTAAGATGAGAGAGCAGATGGAGCAGATGACTTAGCTTAGACAGGAGATGGAACAATTGAAGAGGAGGCTTGGCAGTTCAGATCACCCACGATCACCACCACATTAGCTTATCTTTGTCATTTGTTTTCAATTACAAACATATGTTTTGCACATTGCACTGTTTTTATTATCAATTCAAACAATTTTTACGTTATATTATCAATTAATTTTCTGATTAATCAAATATATATATATATATACAAATTAATTTATAATGCACACATTATTGATAACTCTTAACATTATGCATTTATCACAACATTATGAAATTGGAAAATGTTTTTAAAAAATTCCTTACTTCCTAATACCGACAGAAAATAGCGTACCGTCGGAAATTAAATTTTTATTACCGACGAAATTCCTATTTCTGTCGGTGTGTTGCAAGTCGTTCATTTACATTCCCTTCTGCTTATCGACGGATTTAGGCCGTTGCTAAATATTACCGACGATAAGTGGTTAACTTTTGTCCGTCGGTAATATTATTACTGACGTTATTTATACCGTTGTTAACATGTTTTCGGTATATACCGTCGGTAAATTTAACTACAATGCTTTCATCGACGATTTTGATCGTCTGTTTTTTCCATCGATAATTACATCTACTGACGGAATATCATAGTTTTCCGACGAAAATATCTGTCGATAAACGACTGTTTTCTTGTAGTGGAATATGAACTAATGTAGTGGTGGAGTCTGACTCAAATTTAGCAATTAATGCTCTCACAGGGAAGGCTTCTGGGGATGGTCTGGATCAACAACTTTTGTCTGCCATTCAGTTATTTTTGGACAGACCTTGGTTTGTTCGCTTCGTTCACACCTATAGGGAGGGCAACCGTTGTGCTGATTGGATGGCCAATCACGCTTTTCAGTTGGATCCTGGGATTCATTTTTTCTCGACGCCTCCTTGGAATTGTTCTACTATTTGTATGGAAGATATTTGTGGGGTCTCCTTTCCACGAATGTGCCCTATTTAGTTATTCTCTAGGGCTTTACCCTCTTTTTCTCATCCAAAAAAAAAAAACAATGCCTCAGAAATTCATTAGTTAGACTGTGTCTCCTGATAAGAATTCTGAACTTGGCTGAGTGAAGTTGATCACTCGGGAACCCGCCGGTCCTTGCCTTTAAATCATTCCTTCTCTGTTATTACATATGCCATGCATAGAAAAACTCACAAATGTCTCAATGATTCATTCATTTAGCTGATCGTCACTTCAACTTCATCTATATACGGAATAAATCGTTCTTGTTTTATATGCTTCTTCACTTGTGCAGGTAGCACCGATCCAAAGTCTGATGAGCAAGGTTGGAAAGAACATGGATTCTGTGCTTGCACCATATTCTTTGACTGCATTTGACTTGTTATTGGACTCCAGCAATATCAGGATCAAAGGATCTGATTCTTTCACCAGATCATCCTTCTAAGAAATGTATTATCAAGATCATGTGCCCTTTGGTGTGTAAAAATGCAATAAAAGTCTACTTCTTTCTTCATCTCCAGGCTTTTGTATCCATATACATGTATGTACATTTCCAAGCTCATCTTCCCTAGTTCTGCTTTCAATAAGGATCTGCACTCCATTTTTAAAGTCTCAATCAGTCAAAATGTCTTAAAATTTTGATAGACAGGACTCGTTTGGGTTAAGTATGTGCAAAGAAACCTATTTTACTAATTCCCAAATCCAATACCTTAGGAGTGGACTAACTAGTGGCATAGGTTGCAGATTTGAAGTCTAACATGAGATGGCAAACGATTTGTTCATTGCCCATTGATATACGACAAGATAATGACCTTTCACTAACAGCTAACAGAGAAGATTAGGTGATGAACAAATTAAAGAATCAATCTTGATAATTAGAATATGAAGTCAAATACCTAACAATGATATGATTTGGTATTGTCTATGATTAGAATTCTAGTCTAGTACATGCCTATGAGTTGTTTTCAAATTACAATCATTGTTGGCTTCAAGCAAACATTATATTATATGAAAATAATATTTTTGAAGAGAGTATAGTTAGTTTAAATTTTATAAATATTATTTAAATTAATCTTATTATTTAATTCTAAATCATTGGTTATCTAATTATTTTATTTGGAATGTAATTCATAAGTATTATATATACTCTCAAGAGTAATTTGATACAGATCTTTCTTGACAGCTCAACCTCAAAAGCTAGCTTAACGGATGAGAGAGCTCACAAATTCCTATAAATCCCACATCAACCCCTCATAATGGGACTCTCGTCCCCTACCTTGTAATTGGATCGTAACATAATTAGTCAAGAATCGACAAGCTTTAAATTTTATAAATATTAGTTAAACTAAATTTTTTATTTAGTTTTAAATCATTGATTGGTTTAATTTATTGTATAACATTGGATATATTTTATTATAAATTTATCTATATTAAAAAAATTTGGGGATATTCTTTTAGTTTTTTATTGTAAATGTAAACCCAAAAGGTGGCCTTGGAATCTGCCAACCTTTGGACCCTAGATTTTAATATCATTGACCTGCAATAATTTTTGTCATATTCTTATTTTATGTTTTATTATTTTAAAATTTATCACTCGTTAATTCTCTTGTTATTTTATTTTTAATAACACTATAATGTGAATTAAAAAATCTTAAAATGATATTATTTTAAAATTATGAATAAATATTAAAATTATATTATCAAAAATAGTAGAGTAAAATTAGGTAATAAATAAATAATATTAAAAAGGGATAATAGGTCAAACTCAATTTATAATTAACAAATAAATTTGATTTTAATCAAATTTCGAATCATATTATTTAGACTATATTATTCGGAGCAACTTGAGACAATCCAATTGATTAAAATCACGTTATTTTATTTAATAAATAAAATAAAATATTTAAATTTACATTTAAATAATAAAAAAGAGTCGGATTTGATTCTGTCCATTAATATTGTTAAAAAATAATATTTTTAAATGTATAAAAATAAAAAAATAAATCATACATCCCATATTTAATTAATCTTCTTGAAGACTTATTACATCAAATCTTCTGTTTTAATTACTCTGTTCTAACTATGTTTCATTAAATCTTATTCATACATTTACGTAGGATCTATATAAATATATGGATAAAATTTAATATAACATGATCATATCATCATAACCGAAATTGAAGATCTTATTTCTTATGTTAGGTAATGCTATTAGTCCACGTATGATTCACTAACGAGTTGACCATGATGTGATCATCATGATTAATAGTAAGTTTCAACCCTAATTTCTCTTTTCTCAATCCATTTTGTTAGGTCTTGATGGGCTCATCCATTTATATCACAATTTTTCCCAACTCAAAAATTGTAAATTAAAATTTCACTTATTTTTTCCATTAAAAAACATTTTATATTATTTTAAAAGCAAAGAAAATTATGAAAAATGACTATTTAATTCTAATTTTAACACATAATCTTTAAATTTTAAAAGATTCTTTTAATTTCTATTTTAAAAACTCAATTAAAAAATTAAAACTAATTAAATTAAATTTTAAATTAATAATTTAAAATAATTATAATAAATTAACAATTTGAGTCAAATTTGATTAACTTAATCTGAGATTTAAAATTATTTTGAACTATCTCGATAATTCAGGTTTGATATTTATATTGCACGTATTTTATTATTATTTTTAATTTAAGAAAATTTTTAAAAAAATTAGAATTAAACGAAATATTTTTGATAATTTTAAATTTTTTCTAAAATACAAAATAGCATTATAGTACAAAAGTTGTTTTTCTTTTTACACATTACCTATTTTAGTACATAAATAAAATAACAACGTTGTTGCGCTCTCTCTCTCTTCTCTCTCTCTAACTCAGCCCCCACTTACCACTCACAGAGTTCACAGCTGACAACTCCCACTCAATTGAGGTTTCATCTCTCCATAGAAAAACTCAACTCAACCATCTCTCTCTTTCTCTGTACCCTCACGGCCCAACAACTCTTTCTCTGCAGAAATGTCTGAGCAAGGTGGGTTTGGTGACGCAGGTAGCTATTCTCTACTAAACCACCAAACCATGAGTACTACCGCTTCTCCACGAGCTATTAGCACAATCTTCCTCGACGACGGAGCTGATCTCCTATCAGACGGTCTCGAGGACGGCGTGACGGGTTCCAGGAGGAGAGGTGGCAGTTGCTGTTATTTTAACTATTCGAGGCCTGTGATGGTCCTTGACGTGTTGTTTAACATGGCATTTGTTGTGGTCTCTGTGATGGTGCTTCTTTCCTCTTTTAAAGAGACCCCATCTACGCCTTTGAGAATTTGGGTTTCTGGGTATGCTTTTCATTGTTTTTTGCATGTGGGTTTCGTGTGTTTTGACCATGGAACGCGGAGGATGAGGCAAGGTAAGAACTTTCATCATGATGATGATGAAGAAGATGATTATGATGATCATGGTCGCGTGGACGTTGGTGGGTTGTCAGCTTGTGAGATTCATAACAGGTGTAGTTATTGCTAACTATGCAAATTGATGTCTTTTCTCTTTCATTTTTTGTGCTCTGCTTGTGATTCTATTGTCTATTGAAATTTGGAACTCGGTCTTTGTTTTCTTAGTTTCTTGCGTTTTTTTGCTCATGAAATTTTTTGGTTAGTTTTCTTGTTTTAGCTTGTTTTTTACTGTTTCAGTCAAATTTTCATGGTACGTTCAGTTAGCCAATTTTATGATAATCACCAAAAACATGTCACTATTGTTCTGCTGGCTGCTACTGCTATCATTATAGTCTCAGATATTGTGAGCTAACGTTCCATTTAGTTGGACAAAATTTTGAAATTCTTAGTTTATACCTGCATGCATCTTTGTTGAGAAAGACAAGGAAAAAGAATGGAGAGAAGCTAACGGTACCTATTCTTATATAAAGTATCGAGCTTCTTTTTATGGATGTAAAGCTTATCTGAATTGTTGAGATTCTTGTTGGGTGCTGATTTCTGTGGTTTAGCTTGATAACATACACAGATTATGTCCTCATATACCATTATTGTTGTTGTGAAATAGCAAACTGCATACTAAGCTTCTGCATCCAATTGATGTCTTAGTCAAGATGGTTTGTAATCTTTTTTCTTTGGTGCATCTGTTTTAGAAAAGAAATTGCTTGAATGGTGAGAGGAGAATGTGAAAGTTCATATATGATGATCGTGGCAACCCCAAAAAAGGGTGTCTAGTAGTGGTTGTATGAAGCAAGATATATTGGTTATATGCATGTGCATTTGTATTGGGTGGTTATCGTGTCTCTTTGGTTCTTTGATCTAAGCAAAGGCCAATATATTTATTAAGTTGTAAAAGTTCTCGTATCAACTAAGAACAAAAGCAAATGAGGGTACACAAGAATGAGATCATAACTTAATGCCTTAAGATTTGGGTTTTAGATATGGTGCTTTTCTTGTATTTGAACCACTCTTACCAAAATAGAGATTAACAAAAATTTAAAATCTTAATCACTTAGAATGCTGGACGGTTAATATTGCAGAACTAAGATCAGCATCTCAGTAGGTAATGCCCTCAATGCTTTCCTAGTATGTGATTTCATAACTTTATTTTTTCAGGATGATGAAAAGGTTGGAATCTATTAATACAATGGTGTCATCCATCTGGTGGGTGATTGGATTCTATTGGATTGTTGTAGGCGGTCCAGCACTGTTGCAAGATTCACCCCGTTTATATTGGTAAGGGTCATACATGTCTTGAATATGTAGTGCTGGATTGTAGCCTGCCTTTTCGCTTTCTGCTTCTTTAATCATGTTATTATGCTTATTGTATTGACTCACCTGTTTCATATGTTTATGTGCCTTAGTTCTTACAGCTGAATATAAGTCTCAGAAATGGTACATCGGTTATGGAGTGTATATACTATGTTGGAGAGTCTGCAGAGTAAATTATATTATAGATATGAACATACTTGGATAATGTTGAATTCTTAAACCATTACCTAAGAATATTGATCTCTTAATCTTTTTCATCTTCTGGAAACACATTTAGCATTAAAAGAATATGTTCTTGTACGGTCAATTAGTCCATCTGAGAACATATTTGGAGATCTGGACTGTTCTTGTATACTTGTAGGAATATTGCTTTTCTTCATGCGGCAAGAGAGAAATGGAATCCACTGTGAATATGATATTGTTGAGGATAGTGGGTTTTCAGCCTATTCTTGTTCATTATGAATTGCTAAAGCTGATTGATGAATGATTATATGTGTAATGTATGGAAATTACCCTTCTTGATATACTAGGTGCTTATCTTTACGGTTAAGTGTTGGATCTAATATTCTTTGCCATGTGATATTGTGTCCTAGTACCAACTTTTGCATGGTTTTCTCACTGCATCTAGTTTTTGTAGAGGAGTTTATGACCTTCAACAAGGGCCTCAATTTTAGCCATGAATAAAATTACTGATTCTTGACAAGATTAATCTTATCTTCAAATCTGATGCTTTGAACATGACTTAACCTTTGCTTTAGTTATATTTTCATGTTGTATTGCTATTTCAATAACACACTTTGTGAGGACTGAAGGTTAGAGATGTGATGCTTTGAACCAGGACATGCTTTAGGTATATTTTCATGTCTTATTGCTACAACAATGATACACCTCTCATGTACTGCAGGTTAACGGTGGTATTTTTGGCCTTTGATGTGTTCTTCGTGATATTTTGCATTATAGTGGCATTCATCGTGTTCTTGGCTGCCTTTTGCATTCCAATTGCAGCAGTAGTTTATGCTTTTGCTATTGGAAAAGGTGCATCCGAAGATGACATCAGGAGTCTTCCCAAGAATAAGTACCGCCAAGGTAGTCAATTCAGGAAAATGGAGTATGATAAGAAGCGGGAAGTGCTTGGTACAAGAGGGTGGTGTAGCAACACAAGCTCCATTAGTGAAATTGATCTTCCTCTTGAGGATTCTGTGAGCACCTGTTGACTCTCTTCTGCTGTTAACTCTTTAAGAATTTTCAGCAGAAAAGCTAAGCTAGACTGAACAGGCGTGATTACTGTGTCCTTCATTTTTTACCAGCCTTGCATTTCGTGTTGTGTTATGCGTTCTTGTCTTCAGACCTTAAAATAGAAGATTGCGCGGGGAATTAACGTGTGTTTGTTGATTTCCAGAAATGCTGCATTTGCCTTTCTAGATATGTAGATGGAGTGGAGCTGTACACCCTTCCTTGCAACCACCACTTTCATTGCAGATGCATCAGCAAATGGCTCCGGATGAATGCCACCTGCCCTCTCTGCAAAATCAACATCCGCAGAGGTGATAACTTGGTCTGATAAGCTCAGGATCGGTTGGCCGAATCAACAAAAAATGATGTTATAGTTTTCGTATCAATTGGCTTCAGTGGTTATTAACAACTGAGATCAAAATGAAAGAACAATGGCCTTAACTCTTTGATTTCATATTGAAGCCCCTAGGATTAATGTATATCTTGTACATCCGATTTCTCAACAAATAAATTGAGGTAGATCCTCCTTACAGTTCATCAGATTGCTTTGGGAGTATCCACTTTTTTGTTTTTTGTTTTAATTTCAAGCAGTATTTCCATTTTCATTCTCATTTCCAGGGTGAGGTAGATCTTTCAGAAAGTTTGTCCTTGTGGATTTCATTGCTTCCAATTCACAACAGAGATAAAAATGGAAAACAGATAAAAGATTTCTATTTAATTTTCTTGTTCTTGCCTTTCCTGATCAAACGAATCTGAAATGAATTAAGCAAAAATGGGAAAGAAGAAAGAAAAGGAAAACCAAAGTTTAGACTGAAGCAAGTTCAAGAGGAAGTTTTCTCGATGGGGTTCAAGCTTCCTCCCAAGTTCTAACACTGGAAAAGATGAAAAATAACAAGACTACCAGAAACTCTCTACAATTATTTCTATGTGAATGGAATTTCCACCCGATACCTTTCGGGTATGCATCGAATAAACCGTCGAACGCATGCAATAATCTATAAATTACAAGTTCTAAGTGATGGTTTTGATTCAAAGGATAAATGTAAGAATCTGATATGTAACTTCAAAGGAATTTAAGAAAGCATGTGGTTATAGTTATCTAAAAGGAATGAGATGTGAACTTAAATGCTGAACAATGAACTGGACCAAACTTCTTCAATTCAGTACAATGAGTGTAATCTTGATGGTGGGTCGAAAATGAATGTAGCAAGAAGAAAACCAATTCTGGGATCATTTGGTTTTGGAAGTAACATGAGCAACAATAGGACTCCTCACTTGGTGCTTCCCATCATTCCATGTCAAAGTACCAGAGATTGCAGGTCTTCCTTTCTTCATCTTTGCTGTTACAGTAACAGCAAAGGACTTCTTTTCCCCACGATACTTAAAGGAAAGAACTTCTGGTTTAACTCTGATATGAAGGGTTTTAGGTGCTCTCACAACTACTCTATACCTGGACTTGGCTTGTCCAACATTCGTTACAGTTCTGTGGAAAGTTCGGGTTACAGTTCGACCGTAATGTGTAGATAAAGCAAAAGATGGATAGTTCAAGTCCCAGACTGCAGTTCTATTTGCCTTAGAGCAGCTTTGTCTTCCTCGAGTGACCAGTCGGAGTTGTTGATCATTATATTCTTGACCGCAGAGAAATTTAATATAATCATATTCCTCAATGTCATATACTAAACCAGGATTCCTGGCCTTTGCAGGGTTTAGATGTCCTGATCCATATGAAAGAACACCATCGGTTCTTCTACCATCTGTCATGGAAGATGCTGCCAGCAGAAAAGAAAAGGATTAAGGTCTTGTATGTGCATGTTTCAGCTTAATTCTTTTATATCTTTTTAGTTCTTCTTCCTAATGTGATAGGTATTTGTGAGCCTGCAACATTTCTGCTAATGTTTATCCTTTCTTCTTTGATACTTTCATCTGATTTATTTGAATATGCAACGCTAAATGATAAACTATGTGAACTTTCAAATGAAACGGGGTTACGGTATCTGTTAGTGTAACTTCCTAAGCCGGTAAGCCCTTTCGAAACATTACCTGTGGTCATCAGAGCAGATTTAATGGCAGCAGGAGACCATTTTGGATGAATTGACTTGACATAAGCTGCTGCCCCAGTTGCATGTGGACAAGCCATTGATGTGCCTGAAATTATGTTGTATGCAACTACTCTGTCGTCCCCCGGAATTCCTGTTACACTAGTACCTTTGGACCATGCTGCTAAAATGTCCACTCCTGGGGCTGCTAGATCAGGCTGCACAAGTTTGGGAAGTTCGAACTAAGAAAAAAGATTGCAAAGCACTAGAAATGGGGCAAACATTCTTTCCAGTTTACCTTAAGAATATCACTAGTTATCGGATTCGGCCCCCGTGATGAAAATGAAGCTATGTGTGGGGCATTTCGATCTTTTGTTTCAGTGCTTCTGAATATTGTTGCAGTTGGTTTTCTGTTGAGTCATCATTATGAAGCAAATGAAACTATAATGGGATTACCTTAATGAAATTTTTGGTAGCTTGGAGTAGTACCTAGTTCTTCTTATATATTTGAAAAGATGAGTTCCATCTGTCACCCCCAAGAAGGAAGCTGGAATTGGGAAATTCTCAGCTCCATCTTTGAAATATCTCCCTCGGACTATTACACCAACTGCTCCAGCCTTCATTGCAGTTGCTGCTGCTTGACGTGCCGAATCACAGACAACAATTTTCCCTTTCACCAAGGTTCTATCCAAGGAGTTTCTTAAGCAATGCCTGCATTTTCATTCCTATCAGACTTAACATTTGAATGCTAATTGAATGATGTGGGATGTTCCGTTTCTCATGTTACCTGGAAGCAGAAGCTTTGAATCCTTTCTTGATGTTCGGAGCATTACCACCATAGACTGTAGGGTACATTTTATGCTGAAGGCCTCCAGTATTTATAGAGATCCCCTGTATGGAAAAGTATAATAATGGAGATCATGTAGTGGATACAAGTTGGTTATGGATGAACAACTCAATGAGATTCAATCAATCAACCAACTTCTGTACCTTATAAACCGCTCCATTACCGAGCTTAATTGCTGTTCGAAATCTCCTATCTATGGTACTAGCAGCCACAGAGAGCGACCAAGGTGAAAAATTGGTGATGCTTCCAAGTCTAGGACCTGAATTTCCAGCAGAAGTTGATGTGAGTATACCATGCTTCATTGCATGGAAAGCTCCAATGGAAATCGGATCAGCAAAATACGGTCTTGGAACATCCCCTCCAACTGATATGGAGATAATATCAACTCCATCAGCAATGGCATCATCAAATGCTGCAAGAATATCAGCAGCATAACAACCATCTAACCAACAAACTTTGTAGACGGCAATTCGAGCGGACGGAACGCCTCCTCGTGCTACTCCTAAGCGAAATCCTGCAAGACTTGTGTTTCCAACCACATTTCCTGCTGCAGTTGATGCAGTATGAGAACCATGCCCTTCTGTATCTAATGGTGAAGCAACATCACCAGTAAATAGTGCTCCACTGCTTCGGTAGTATCGTGCTCCAATTACTTTGCTGCAGGTATACAGAATCTATTTTCAAGACTTTAATGAACAAGATGCACACAATTATGTAGACATAAACTGCCTGTTTGTAATGTGAATGCTTATGTTGAGGTCCATATCGAGAACTCACTTGTTGCAGGTGAAATGGGATGACTTCTGACATTTTCCCTTCCATTTTCTTGGAGGAGGACCAAATCCATGATCACTGAAACTGTGGGAATCTAGCCAAATTCCTGAGTCAAGCATTGCAATAATGACATTTTTTTCAACTCTACTTCTCTTAACTTGTTGGGAGAGGCCCATGAAGTTCCATGACCTTGTTGTGTGAAGATGTTTCTTTTCGCTAGGAAACACAGAAACCACTCCTTCCATGGCTGCCAAACATATTCAAACATAACAAGACAAGAGCTAAACAACAGAGATTGATTCTATACTCAAGCTAATAATTTCAGGGAATTGCAATGTTTCACTCACCTGCCAGTTTCTGCATCTGCTCATCTGTCAACTTTGCAGCAAAACCATTGAAACTTCTCTGGTAGCTGTAAATTAATGACCCTGATCCCCCACTGTTGAATAAAACGCATAAAACAAGTCAGTGTCCATGTAAATCCAACCCCATCAGTACAGAAACTTCTCCATCAGTTTAAGCAATGACATAGAGAATGTATGTTCGAGTATTTGTCTTTATCTGAGACTAAATCACTCTAGGTGATGAACAACATCACAGAGTCCAGACGATTATAATTGTTCCTAACCTGCCAAGTGCATCTTCTAGCATGTTGGTATGAAGAGATGACACAGAATAATCATCATCTGGACGGTCTCCCATGTACACTATATAAACCTAATTCACAAGTTAGATCAGTAATCAGAAATAGCAAGAAAACATATGATCAAAGTTGCAGAATTGCAGTTAACATCAACATAATACGTGACTGGAAATTCAAAGAACAGCCATGCAAGTTAAGCTTAGTGGCTAAATGAGTATGAAGAACAGACGTGCCTTTGCATTATCAGTAGTTGATGCATGGCAAAAATGAAGAAGGTTACTTAGGAGACCAAGTAGGAGAAGCCATGAAAACTTAGAAACAAGGTCTGCCATTAGTACTCTCTGAAGAGAAACGTCTAATGACATATAATGATTAAAGAGTTTGTGTTATATATATATATATATATATATATATATATAGTAATGATTCATATAGTTAAGCTCGCCATTGAAACAAGAACAGCTAATATAATAATATGCTGCTTTTTAGCATTTAAATGAGAAGATGGTTTCTCCATGTATGTGCTCAGGAATGTTTCTTCCTGGCTGATGAGTACTCATTTATAAATATATTATGAAAATTAGAAGCTTCTAAAATAAATTAAAATAAATAAAATTTTATTATTTAATATTATTAAAAACTATTATTTTTAATTAAAAAAGCTCTTTTTTAAAAGTACTCATTAAAAATAAAAATAAAATACACGTAAACTAATCAGATGTTATTAATATATGAAAATAATATAACTTGTAAATTTTACTTGAATTAATTAAACTCTACTCGAATCAATAATTTATTATCATTACTTTAAATTATTATTTCGAGTCTTAAATAATAGATTCAAGTCAAGTTTACAATTTGAGTTAAGTTGTATGTCAATAATATTTTATCAATTCATATATAGTAACTCTATATATTTTGGGAAAAGAATAAATAAAGGTATCTTCATTTGGATCATTTATTGTCTTTTTTTTTTTGGTTATATACCAATATTTGTTTCTTAGCTAGATGTAATTGGTAATATACCAAGCATAGTTATTTTCAATATATATATAATGGTCATGGCCAGGCCAAATACAAATAGGGGTGATAATAGTTCGGGTCGAGTTTGGTTCCATTTGACCTGAGATAATCGAGCCCTCGCCCAAGACCCCATCGGGCTTAAGATGATTGAGCCTAAGCCCAACTCGACCGAGGCCGTGCAATCTGAAACTTGACTCAACCAGCCTCAAACTGTCAGAAGCCCAACTTTAACCAACTCGTCCCAATTGTATTTTCATTTTAAATAAAAATAACAATAAAAATAAAAAGATGTGATTGTTTTCTAAAAGGACATCGTTTTTCTTATAGTTGTCGAGTCTCGAGCTGGTTGAGTTGGGCCTAGACAGCCTGAACTTGAAGTCTAGTTGACTTCAAGATGAGCCTGGGCAGCCCAAACTCGAGGCTCAACCCGACATTTGGTCAAACCAGGCCTAACCAGTTGACTTTAAGTCTGATTGCTAAGCCAAATTACAGATGACAAAAATAGCTCAGTTTAAATTAATCTGTTGGAATTTAATCGATTGAATATAAGTTGATTGAGTTTTAAGTTGAGTAATTTAAAATTTTCACGTAAAACAATGTCATTTTGAATGAACTAACACCGTTTTTAATTTTTAAAAATTTAAAAATAAAATTAATTCAATTTGATCGAACCTTATCAAACTTGAAGCTTCATTAATATTCTTTTAATCTTACTATTTAATCCTTATTACAAATAATATATATATATATATAATCTAGAAAATTAAATTGATAAAAGTGATAAAATAATGTATATATCTTACTTTGTTCTTATTAATATAAGGTTTAATTATATTAAAAATAAAAAAATAGGATTCTATTCTTATTGTGGAAGTTTAATGAATAAATTATCGTATTTAGAACTTAAAATAAAAGTAAGTTTGAATTTTTACAATTTCTATTTAAAATAATTATTAAATTTTAAGAGTAATTTTTAAAACTATTCATTCATTATTTTTCTTTTTTCATAAAATCTCAGTAGTTCTAAACAAAAATTATCTTAATCTAAATTTTCCAACATCATATACTAAAATTTTAACAACCGATGTAGACTTAAAACCCAAAATAATAATTGATCAATAAACCTAATTTCAAATGGTAAATATGAGATTTAAAGTATTAAAATTAATGAAGTTAAATTTATAAAAGACTAAAATGAATTATATTATAAAATTAAAGTACTTAAAATTTAAATCTTTTGTTCTTTCTTATTCAAAAAACAATTTAATTCAATTCTTAAAGAATAGTTAGAGCATTAAAAAAACGGATAGACTAAAAATCATTTCTTTAAAAATCAAACTGGAAGCAGTAAAATAAAAATTTTTAAGTTTTAAGAGATTTAGATGGTCTTAATGATTGAATAAAATTAAAAATTTTAAAATATGATTGAAAAATAACATCGAAGAATTTAAAGTTTAATTAAAAAAGAAATTTTTAAATAAAAATTAATTAATTTTTATTTATAAAATTAATTCAACATATTGATTTTTAATAAATTGGATCAAAATATTAGTTGGTTTAAAATTTTTACGATTAAATTGGTCGGATTGTTGAATTTTTTAATCACGAGAAAAAATGCACCTTTGAAAACACAAAAGAAAAAAAAAACTACAAAAACTCTCAGGTTCTAAGATGCTTTGTGTTGCAATCAAGGTTTGAAGCTTCACCTTTGATGGTTCAGCATGACATTGCAACATTGTCTCTCATTCAGAAAAGCTACTGCTTCACTAACCTGATATCCTTTTTATCATCATCATCAATTTGACTCGCAACAGTATCCTATACGGAACGAGTTGGAACTCCTAGTCTAATTTAAAGAAGAGATGATCAGTAGATAACTTGGCTTAACAATGGCGTCATAGTAATCTGTAAAGGATTTGCAATCAAGATTAGAGGCTTCACCATTGATGATTCAACGTGCATCGCGCCATTGTCAACTTGATATCCCTTTTATCATCATCATCAGTTCGTCTCGTACCGGTATGTGACAAGGAACGAGTTGGAACTACTGGTCTAATGTAAAGAAGAGATGATCAGTAGGGAACTTGGTTTAACAATGGTGTGATCGTAATCTGTGAAGGATGACCAATCAAGTAGTCTCATTCATCACAACAACATCTCTTAAAGAACTAGTGATAAAGGTTCAGGAGCTGACAAAGTTAAAGTGGAAAGGTCACATTGAACTGCTTCAAAGCAAGGTCATCAAGACAAGTAGGGGTGACTTAAATAATTTCAGTTCCTCACTTAAGGCTCTCATTTTTAGAAGATCTTGAGTTCAACTTACGCCAAAGAAGAAGAAATAGGAAATGTTCTTGTTGATGATCGTCTAGCTCTCTGGGCAAAGCTCCTTGATCGGATCAATTACGGACGTCTTGCTTCGTACGGCAGTGTTGAAGTTGGAGCTACTAGGAAACTTGGGGGCTGATGAGAACCTGATGCTGAGCAGG
>JAOSBK010000204.1:1612884-1623427 GCA_027568895.1 Erythroxylum shatona
TTCAAACAGTACAACATTTGAATATTACAAATGAAGTCTATTTCCCTGCATGGCCAGGATGTCCAGTCCAGTGCTTGCCACTCCTCAACAAATCCCCAATTATTTTGGGCGGATTAAGCCCATTTCGTACAGCTCTGTCATAGCGGGCCTGTCGGGTAATCCCATGACAATCCCCATATCTCCTGTCCGAATCGAAACGCCGCAATTGCTCCTCGTTTTGGTCATACTCATCTGCGACCATCAGGTATACACGTGTACAATCAGCAAAATACCCATAATGATTCAATCAACTGTCAACAACTAAATGATAGAGAGAAAGGAACCACCTTGTCCGGAGCCATGGTTAGTCTTTGAACTGGAAGATGGACGTTGTGACATCTTGTTTTGAACAAAAATGCTTTTTCTAATAAATCAACAAATTTAATTATTATAAATAAAGAAATAATTTTTAAATAAATTCATCATCATCACACCCAGTATAAAATCTCACAGTGAAATAGAGTATAGAAAGGTCTGATAGTATGCAACCTTATCTCTATATAATAGAGAGACTATTTTTCGAATAGACCCACATGTAAATATAACAAGTAGATATGATGCAAAAAAAACAGAAGACAAAATTAAAGAACTAGTACGAAAAATAATTGAGTAAGACTAAAATAATAATCACAAATAAAATAATAATAAGCATAACAATAATAATAATTACGCTACAACTCTATAAAAGATAACAATACGTATAAAAAAATAAAATAAACTACTAATAAAGTAATAATATTGATAAATACCAATAAATGCAGAAATAAAAAAATAAATATCAATACCAATAATACTAAAAAGACTAATATGAAAAATAAATAAAAGAATACTAATAAAATTAAATCCGATACTACTAATACAAAACCAAGGAGGTTTTGTGGGCTTAGTCGACGGGTTAGGTTCAAAGAAGGACCACAAATGGCTTATTAATTATTATAAATATATATGTATATAGATATATAAATATATATTTTAAAAAAATAAAAATAAAAATAAAAATAATTTCAGAAATAAATAAATTTAATTAAGAAATAATTTTTTAATTTTAAAAAGTTTAATTAATTAATTTTAATTTTAAAAAATTATTTTTTAAAATTAATTAAGAATTAATGTAATTATTAATCTTAATCAAATTAAGAAAAATAATTACCTCAATATTAAAATTAAATTTAAAATTTAAAAATCCTTTTAAATTATGAACTATTTTAGAACTAAATTACAGCTAATTTAAAAACTAAACAAGCCTAAGACTAAGTTTTAATTTCTATAAAAAAAAGTCAAAAGGCTAAGTTTGGAATACCTAATTCTAACGTCCAAACACCGTTAATTCCACTTCTTCGTCTTATTCTCATAATAAGAGAAAACCCTAGGAGCCGCTTCCGCCGCCAACCATTAGGTGCAGCCTTCTCCGCTGCAACTCACCCACGGTGGCTCCTCTGTCGTCAGTTCACGCCTCCACACGGCCGTTGCAGATGGGCGGAGATTCTGCCGCGCTTTCAAGCCCAAAAAGCCGCAGCCGAAGCCGCAGCGGCAGCCGCAGCCGCATCGCAGGTCTTAATCGGATCACCTCGCCGTACAAACAACGATACAAACACAAAACGCCACAACGAAACTATTCTCGCAATATTTGATTTTCTAATAAATCAAGATATCTTTAATTTTATAAAATAATGAACAGAAATTATAATAAAGCGGAAAGTTAATTCGTACCTTATTATGAAGATTAATCTTTATCTGATCTAATCCTTCAAGTCGTTTCTAAAACTGATTTGTCTCAATCACCGTAGTCGCACAAATATCCGATAGCCGCTAACAACATTCATAAAATAAGGAGTGGTTTAAGCAAAAAGTGCTTAAGTCTATTTATAATAAAATTTGGACGTTTTAGTAATTTAATTCAAAAGAACTTAGCCCAACTTGACAAGACTCAATTAACCATAACAATGAGCCCATGCTTGTCAAATATTGCAATAGTCATCGAAACAAGTTAAAAAGTATATAAGAAGTATTTAGTGCGTCTTGGATTTAATTTTTAGAACGTAAATAAATACTTTTTTACCGTAAAAATTATTAGAATAGTCATTAAAACAAGTGAAAAAGTATATAAAAAGTATTTAGCGTTTCTTTAATTTAATTTTTGGAAGATAAATAAACACTTTTTTATGGTAAAAATTATTAGAGTTATTTGATAACCCAACTAGCCGGTTTTAAACCGGCTCCTTCTGAAGAGCGTTTCTTCTCGATCGGCTGATGTTTTTATTTTAATGTCAATTTTACCCTCGTTCTCGTTTCTCGTTTTTTCATCTTCTTCCTTGGCCTGTTTCCTTGCTCTCGTTCTCTCACCGTCTCACCCTTACGCTATCTGCTGCTTTCTGGGTCTTTGAGAATCAATTGTCTCTCTAATTTAGCCATGCCTTCTTTTCACGATCAGCACCGCCACCACCAACACCACCCACCGCCTAGACCCAACCAAAAGTTCCTGTCTTTAATACTAAAGGTGGTGATAATGACTTTTATAACGACCCTTTCTTCCTATTCCTCGGTGTTGCCGCTATCCTTCTCCTACTAGCCATCGCCGTCGTCCACCGCCACTCCAGCCCCCGCAAATTCCAATACTGGGTTTTTTTTGAAGGACTTGAAGAAACTCCCACAATTCAGGTTTCCCAAACGAACATCTGACGGTGAATGTGTTGTTTGTCTGGAAGGGATTAGGCAAGGTCAATGGTGTAGGAAACTGTTGGGTCGTGCGTCGGAAATGTGTGGATACGTGGCTCGTAAAGATGCCTGCTTGCCCCTTTTGTAGAACACGAGTTCGGTTGGATGTTGGGAATCAGCCAGAGGATAGTTCTTTCTGTACTTCCAGATGGAGGAATGAGTTGTGTGTTTGGTAAATTTTGTAAGTTTTTTTCTCGAGTTTTTTGTATCAATCATGGAAGATTAGATTTTTGGTTATTGAATGCATGGTTCTTTCAAGTCTTTGATGGAATTGAAGAATGATTGCCGTTGTTGACACTTGTTGATCTTTACCTGGGTTTATGGATTTGAATTTAGGACTTTATCTGTTTAATTCATGATTGATAACACCAGGACAATAGAAACGTATAATTTTAGCAGTTTTTATTGTTTGTGATTTTATTTGTGCAGTTGAAATCAAACTGAGATTTCAGGTTTTGACGTGAAACAACAAATTGCTTAATGTGTTGGAGGTTCAATTGTTATATTTCTGTTTCTGTTTCTAGTCGTTTGTTGCAATTGTCAACTAAAAGAAATGTTGATTTAGACATCCGAATTGTTGGGAAAAAAACCAGAATCTTGTTATCTTTCATATGACCTACAAAAACAAGAAGGAAATTGATTAAAAGGGAATCTTAGTAACTTCAATTTTTGTTTGGATACACATGAAGACTACTGATATTTATCATTCAAATTGATGTGGATAAGCTGGAAATATTCTTTTGTGATGTTACCCCTGAGATTTGGCCTTATTTTGAATTGCTTGTAGATTGAAAGAAGTTTTAGAATGGTCGCCCTTACTTGGTTCTCTTTGAGGTCGTATGCTATTTTCCATGTGTGTAGGTTGACATTTTGAATTGAAAATTGTTCTGTTGTATAACTTGGAATTTTGTTTATTCCTTCACAAACTAACCTCTATCTTCCCTTATTCAAGGTGTCTTTGGAACATCCAATTCTGGATTTCATTGTGGTTTTCTTTGTGGATTAAAACGTGTAGTTTACACGGGGAATAGATTATGGTATGTCCCCATTCAGTGAGGACTGTTGAATGAAGACCTGATGTATATAATCATGATGTCAAACTTTTTTGTGAATGTGAATTAAGCAGCTTGATTGGGTTTTGAGTATGGTGCACATGGAACATAAAATCAGTTATGCTCTTTTAAGAACATCCACCTTTTTCTACATGCACAAGAAGCGTCTTCCTCAATTTTAGTGTTTTTCCTTCCATCAGTTCACCTTTAGTTCAACTATTATTCTGGCTTGCCGTTACTGATGATCCCATTGTAAACCTTAAAATCTTGCTTCTAGATTTGTTACCGCCCTACTTTGTATATGCGAAATGCCTGGTTTTCATGCAAATGCCTGCTTTTTGAAACTTGAGTTACTGTGAAAATGCACGTATGAACTGATGAGTAATATAAGAATTAGCAAGTCTTAGATATTAATGTTAATGGTGCTAGGTGGGATTGCTATGAACTTTACTGTAAGTTATGTTGGGTTTGTTTAGTTTCGGTAAGATTGCTACTTCCGTGAAAGACTTCTTTTTTCTTTGTGTTTGGGAAATTAACTTTCTTAGAAGCATGATAATATACTTCAATTTGCAGATTCTTTGGGGACATGTCTTCCTCAACTTGTGACCAACATTTTCAACTGCAATTAACCTGGAATCTTGATTGAAGTGCTACGGTGCTCTGAATATCAATTTGACTGTCTTATGCATAATCTATCATCTCTATCTTTCTCCGAACTTACATCTATCTTGCTGACTCGGTTACATTGTAGAAAAACAACTGATGCTTCATGTCGCGGAGTTGGTTCCCAGACATCCCGGGAGAACCAAGAAGCAGGAAGCCACATCCTCAACAACTACTGTATCATCCAAGTCTGGGAAGGGAAAGAAGAAGAGATAGTTGGACATTGCGTTGAAGCATCTTTTAGCGCAGGCATCCATTTGACAGGGCTCTAACCCTCTTCCAGAAAACAATCGTGGAGATTTTTATGTTCAGTTTTCCTAAACTCTCATCTTGTTCCATTTTCGGACTTTCTCCACATAATTTGGACATTTACTTGTAAATCAGGAAGAATCATAGTATGGTGTTTGACTCTGCTAGTCATTTGTTTTTGGCTTTTAACCAGCTTACCATGATACGTCTCTGCCCCTTCATTCTCTCTGATTCTTGCATGTAAAAGCTAAGCAGAACCCTGCAAGATGCAACTCTAGACGTGGAATCTGTTCAAGGCACAAAAGTTGAAATGATTCAATTCGAACTCCGTTGTAATAAAACCAAAACCAAGACCACAGCGACTGATCAAATGGTATTCTCTATAAAAAGATTGAACTTTGTACATATCCATCTTTTCCTAAAATCTTAATCAAGTAGACTCACCATTCTTAAGAAACAAGAATTATGTGAGGGGCAAATCTTAATTATTTCCCATTGAACTCATCTTACAAGGATTGGGGTTGGCTTTTCAAATTGGCAAGAGGTCAATATTTAAAGCTCAAGTTGATAGAATTTTAGGTAAAAATTGAGTTCAAGGTGTCTGAAAGAATTTATTAATTAAAATGATTTTATTTTGTTAAATTTTAATAGAATGACATTGTTTTATTTAAAACATGTGTTACATTTTAATAAAATAATGTCATTTTATTTGAAACATAAGTCAACATGATTTCAGGTGAGTCAATACTGAACCACTTCTTTTTTTCCTTAGATACTACCAAGAATGGTCTTCTTGTATAATCATGGATATTGTTGTGAACTGTGGTTGGATTTCATTTCTACACTTTGAATTAAGCAACTAGTTCATAGGAAAGATTTGGACTGGCTAATTGCTATATTCTCCATACAAGGGTCATTCTCCTACTACAGTATAGGTTTAACTGATTGATGATCAATTGCTCCCTTATGCTAGCAGTAGTGAAATCTATTAGAGATATTATCGAAGTAGATTGATCTTTAAACTGTCTACTATTCTTCTCTTTGTAGTTAACTTGAAAACATGTAGCCACCGAGAATAGTATAATAGTCCTATCAAATTTTGAGATATCAAGTTAGGTAATTCCTGTATGATATCTATGAGTCTGTCATAGCTGAAATCAGGAGCGCGTTGAGTAGAAGCAAATGAAAAAGTATATAAGAAACATTTAATCTCATTATATTATCCATTAATGCTTTATCATCCACATCTCTCCAAGCAACAAGAAACAAACTCATTTCCTGTAATGTGGCAATATATGCTCGATAAAGTTAATACAAGGCCAAACACACAGGAAAGGAAGGCTACAATAGTTCTAAGCTTCAAGCTACAAGTACTTGATTAGTGCCCATATCACAAGAACCATAATGACAATGGCAATGACCAGTAACATTGAGAAAAAGCAACCACCTTTGGTTCGTTTATTCAGAAAGGCCAACTTCCTTTGCACCATCTGTTTAAAAGACAACAGACAAATAAATGATTAGATTATATAATCACTGAGGATTTAGGTTAGTCAAATTCATTTAGACTCTCATAATGGTACAGCAGTGGTCTGAATTTAGACTCTCAGAATGGTATAGCAGTGGTGTGAATTCAATAACTTATCAGTAATGTGGATGTTAATTCACAAGCTAATCAATGATGTTTGTTAATCTCAAACTATGGGCATTTTGATTTGTATTGTTTATAATCAGGTCTTCACTTACACTCATATTTCAATAGGAATAAGATCATCTATTGATTTATCTAGCCTACACTTGTATTCCAATTCCAACTTGGATAATATCGAACCAAAACCACCATTTTTCCACAGAGCTTCTAAAAAAGACAAGAAAGCATGTCTGTAGGGTTTTATACATATGGATGTAAGCTAACCTGTAGACGGGAGTTTGTTTCATCTACCCGCTCATCCAAATCATCCTGCAAGTGCAATGTTTAGGAGAAACAGAAATAAAGTTAAGCTGCAATTAGTTCTGCCAAAAACTGCTCAGAGAGATAAGAAGATTATACAAACTGAAAATAGCAAAATAATTATCAGTACCCACCAGGAGCTTAGTGTGAAGGCCTAGCTCCTCATTAATGGCTAAAGCAATGTGTTTCGTGCTAGTCACTGTCTCCTCCAGCTTTCCCAAATCAACATCTTGTTCTGCTCAATATGCAGCAAATCCGAATCATAAACTCACAAATCTTGAAATTAAACTCGCTACAAGTAAGAAAATGCCAATTGCCAAATGTATAATGTCCTATTACCTTTCATAATCTGTCTCTGAAAGCCAACAAGACCTTGGTTATCCAGACCAGTTGCTCTGTTCATAACATCCTCTGACTTCTTATCAGGGCCCAGTAAATCATCTCTGTTAGAACTGGACATGTTGAGAGTAGTTGCCATCTGGTTAGCTTTCGAACTCAAATTCTGCAGCATGTCTTGTCTTCGATTCATCTCTTTCCCACTTCTGTCCAAAATAATAGCAACAATACTTTTAGGAGCAGAGACAAAAGCAGGTAAAAGATACAGTAAGAGATTAATGTCTAAACAGATCTCCTTCACTCTTGAGCATGAAGTTTCCTCAGGTTTAAAAAGAACTTGAAAGTTGAAACACCATCATCCATCCAATAAGTTATAAAAGGGAAATTAACAAAATCTTCTCAAGTTCAAATATATCAAAAGTTTTCTACATTGACCATAACATACCAAAGATATATGAGTATTGGAAACTTACATTATCTGTTTCTTCGGAAGTTCTGGCAAAATAGACTGTAAAACATCAAGCTTTGTTCTGAGAATGGTGATCTTCCTGCGAGCAGTCGATAAATGTCTCTGTGTCCCTTGTCCTGAAGCAACAACAGAATTCTTCCCGGAAATCATGCCGTTGACTTCCTCCGCTAGTTTCGACGCCTCACCTAATTCCTTCATCCATGATTCCGAAGGCAACGTCATTGCCCACCTACAAATGTACGGATTTCAGAGCAAATTCCATAAACAGAACTTAACATCAATCCAAAAGAAAGAAAATTTCAAAAAGATGAACAAGAAAATAATAAAGGGCATTGGTCCTTTACGAAATAAAATGCATTCACATACTTTTAGTCACTTGAAAAATCTTCACAACGCAGCCAAATTCATATCTCAAGACAAATCAATCAGTTGACTGAGCCAAAGAAAGAAAGAAACGCATGAAGAAATTATTAACATGAATTTACTACCTTGACTGGTTCGGATAATGGGTAATGGAGAAATCCAAAGAAGGAAGCAAAGATCACGTAAAAGGAGCGATCTTTGCAGGCGTAGCGTACTAGCGTAGTGGTTGAAAGGAGAGAAGAGAAGACAAAAGAGGCGCCATTCATTAGAACTCCGGAATTGTCCGTTTCTTAATCAATGTATAATTAACCCAGACGGTGTCGCATTTGGAGATTATTTTTATGTTCATTCGGATTAGAAAAACTAATGTCCGCATTCTTTTATTCCCGGAGGTACGGAACAATGCACTTTCGGCCGCCCGAATTCGGTTTGGCCCGATCGGTTCAATGTTAATAAGTCCAATTTGAGTTGACTAAATTTTCGCCGGTCTCTATTCTTTTTTTTTTTTTTGATTATATTAGGTATTCTAAGCACCTACAACCCCACCCTAAGAGCTTAGAAGATGTAAATCTGGAACCTCAAGATCTCTCAATTTCCTACGTAGTCTGTACACTTCTGTACACAAGGAGGCTTCACATACTAGATTGTTCAGCAGATGATTGATCACTGACTCCCCTTGCTCAGCATCAGGTTCCCATCAGCTCCCAAGTTTCCTAGCAACTCCAACTCCTACACTGCCGTTGAAAGGGAAGCGTCCGTAATTGATCCGATCAAGGAGCTTTACCCAGGGGCCTAGAGGATCATCAATAAGAACATGCCTATTTCCTCTCCTTTAGCGTGACTCGAACTCAAGACCTTTGGAGGGGAGAGTCTTAAGTGAGGAATCTGGACCAATTGGTTCACCCCTCGTTGTCGGCCGTCTCGATTCCGTTTGACCTCAACCGGTTCAATGTTAATAAGTATGATTTGAGTTGACTAAAATTAGGTTCTAATAGGCCTAATCTAATCTAAAATTTGAAATTTTTAAGTAAAATAATGTTATTTTAATTTTAAAATAAATATATATTTAATCAAATTTGACATAAATCTAATCGAGTTCGAGGTCACCTAAAGCCGATCTTGAACTCGAGTCTAAAGTTTCGAGTTTGATTATGTATGAGTTAGGCTCAAATTTGAATACACATTTTTAAATTGACACTAACTGAGATATGACCCATTACTAACCCTATATTTGAAATATTATTAACTTAGATAATGGCATTAAGATAATACTTACTATATTTCAAATAAGATGCAATTATGATAATAATTAAAATTATTTAAATATTATAAAATGAAAATCTTTTTAGTCAATACTTAATGGAATTATTTTAAATTATGTTATTCTCACATAAATTAAAATATTAACTTATATATTAGAAACTAACAAAATAGTAATTTAATTGTTTTAAAAATAATAAAATATAACGTGATATTATAAATAATAATAATAATAATTTATTTAAATTGATGTGAGTTTCTATAATTTAATTAATTTTTTAATTTTTTATATTATGAAAATTTTAATATTTTAAAAAAATATCTTTTCAAATCAAAAAAATTCAAAAATTTTATGTTAATATTATTTATATACCTAAAGGGATTGGTTTCAATTCCTATTTCTATAATATGAGAAATCTGGTTTTGTTAATTAAGTATATAATACTAAGAACGAACGGGATGGACGAACATGAAATTCCATCCCGCCATTCAGATGATTCAACGGTCTCTTTTTTTTATTCACCAATATTTCTTTCTTTTCTCATATTATATAGTAATATTAGTAGTCAACTCCTACTCGATTGTCTTTCGCCCTTATTTTTCTAGGGATTTCTGTGCCTTTTAGTTTTTATCTAGTGCCTTTTGGTTTCTGCCTAATAAACTCATGCTCATGTTTCATCCTTATTATGCCATGCATTTGAGTATCTTTAGTTTATGCCTTAATGCGTGTAGAATCTTATATTTGAAACTCTTTCCAATTTGTAGCTTTGTGTTTTGCTTCATAAGGATATAACTACGTTATTTTGACAGAAAGTACATTCATTTATGGGATGTTGTGTTTTGCTTCATAAGGATATAACTACGTTATTTTGACAGAAAGTACATTCATTTATGGGATGAGAATTGGAGTTGATGGTATTATCTGAGGTTTATTTAATTAATCAAAGACGTTTATTTATTGATTATATATAAAAATTGATTAATTCTTTGTACATTTATTTTTTGTATAATTAAAATAAAATATGAATTCAAAGTTTGTTGTGTTAGGAAAAATTTGTCGGTATTACTCAATTATCATAAAACATCTGAAATTTTTGTTTGTACTTCTCCCAAATCGATTATTTAAATAACTTTCAAAAATAATTTTATAAAAAATTTCAGCAAAACTCATTATCTTTCACAGGCGTGACATGTTAAGTCACTCTCGTGAAAAGATGTCACGTGTGTGACTCAACATGTCACACCCGTGACATACAACCTTTTTTTTTTGCCGATATCAATGTGTCCGGTTAATCAAACTCTGACCGTTTTAGTTAATCATGTTAGCGATCTAGAAGGGGGGGTTGAATAGATCTTTAAGCTTTTCGCAAATTTTCTACAATAAAATCAGAAGTTAATTCCCACACAAACAAATTGAACAAATATAAATGTAAAGAGTAGGGAAGA
>JAOSBK010000204.1:1623527-1641098 GCA_027568895.1 Erythroxylum shatona
TTTGTCACTTACCCATCTTGATTTGCACAACTCTTTTATTGAATATCAATCCAAAATACCTGAAACAATTTCTTAACTAAATCTATACATTTTATTATTATCAAAACATAAGTGGAATTAATTTGTCAACCACCATTGGTCCAACAAATCAAACTCAGACCCTTTTGAATAAAGATATGGGTTAGCTCCTTGCTGTTATCACAACAAATTTGCTAGGAAAAAAATTTTAAAAACACCGTGATTATAAGTCACACCTATGACGTATTTAAAATTTTTGTTGAAATAGGTGAATCCTTCGTGTTAATATTAATTGTTAATTATTATATACTAATATTAAGGACATATATAACTCTTAAGTGTATATATATAATCTAAGTTATCAGTTATAATTAATAATAATTTATTAATTATTTAATTAAATAAAATATAAATATTTGATTAAGTAGTACGTATTAATATTAATTGTTAATTATTATATACTATTATTCAGGATGTATATAGCTCTTCAGTGTATATATAAAATCTAAGTTGTGGTCATAGGCGTGACTGAATGCACGCCGTATGTGTTAAATAATTTTTAATTATTTGTTTAATATATAATTCTTAATTTTAAATCTTTGAATCACTTGATATAACTCATAACCTTTTATTCTTTTGCTCCTACTAATTAATAAGTCTTCCATCAAATAATTTTAATCATGTCAAAAGTTAATTTAATTAACATGCATCTCTAAAAATTTCTACCTTTAATTTAATGCACCAAACCCTTTTCCACGTAGTTAAACCTCCGAAAGAATCAACAATCTCTAAGACGAATCAACCCTTTCTCACATAATTAAACCTTTGGAAGAGCCTTTCTGGACGCTGGTGATCTCAAACTCTCACTCTTTTAAGCGAATGTAAATATCACTTCATCTCCTCCAGGGTTCACTTTCCTCCTTTACGCGTAGACAATCCTGACACCTCTCTGCTACCCACATACCATCACTCACTCCTTAGGGGTATGTTTGGATGTGGGTGGAGAGATAGAAGGGAATGAAATAGAATGACCCAAATAATCCAGGCTATTATTTGGAAGTTTATTTTGAAATAGGATGGAATGACAATTAATGGCTTTAGAAGCCATCATTTGTCATCTAAAATTCAATATTTTGTAACCTCCCAAATTAAGGGGTCAGGGATGGAATGACATAGCTTGCCTTCCAAACCCTAATTTAATAACAAAAATACCCTTAAAAAATTAATAAAATTATAACCCCAATCTAGCAAATACCCACACGGCTACATGTTACTACGTCCATTGTGTTTCTCCTTCAATTGGGTTCTTCCATTGACTAATATTTTCCTATACCTCAATGCTATAAACAATAGTTACGTTAATAGTGATAAGGTGAAAAAAAGGATTTTTTTTTATGTTTGGGTACACAACAAATGAGTTTTATGTATTTGTAAGACACAAGCTTCACTTTCCAACCATTACGTCAAAAAATTAAATTTAAAATATGTTATTAAAATAGTTTCATGGCAACTATGCATATTTTATTACAAGGGTAATTTTGAAAAAAATATTACAAGTCATTTCATTCCATTCATTTTTAGTATCATTTCCAAACAATGGTCAAAGGAGTCCCTCTCTTATTTTATTTAAATTTCCAAACAATGAAATGACCCATTTCATTCTATTTTGTTCCATTAATTACCATTCCATTCCATTATATCCTAAACTCCCAAACATACCCTAGATTACTAAATGCCCTCACATTGACAACATCTACGCTATAATTCACATGGCAATTTGTGATGTTATTGAAAAAATTTTAGTTATGGGTGTGACTTAATAAGTAGCATCTGCAAGGCTGGGACTACATTTCTAAAATTTTTAGTCCCATTCGTGATTCAGGTGTGTCTAGGCTTCGATGATTGTTTTGTGAATTATATCAATTCAATAACCAAGCAGCAAATCCAAATCATTTATAAAAAATACATCATAATATATATTTCTTAAACTATTTTATACTTTCATTCCAAATATTTACCTATTTAATCATTATCAAATTATTCAATTAATTATAAAATTAATAATTGAATAATGATATAATTTTTTTAGTTTTTAATTAGATCTTTTTATATTTGTATTTGCTTTCTATATTTTATCTATTTATAACAAATAGGTTATACTTTACATTTCTTACTTTTTTTTTTCGTTCCAAAATTTTACAACCTAATTTTAGTAATTCATATTTAATATTCTAACTCATATATTTTTAATATTTCTATCATAATTTTATACATTTAAAAATTATATTTATAATTTTATCGCAAATTTTTAAATCACATAATATTTATTTATACATTAAATAATATCACGGTAGGACTTTTTTCATTATCTTAATTAACTGAAATAACTAAATATAATTAACTTTTATTTCACGTGTGACTTAATAAGTCACACTTTTTTTTACTTATATATTCTAATATTTGTATTCACTTACATTAAATATTTATAATTTTATCACAACATTTTAAATTACGCAATATTAATATAACATGTGACTTTTTTCTCTTAATTAAGTACAATATTTAATTCATAACAAAATATTTTACATTTTTCATTTTTCAATAGCATAACTAATTTTACAATTTTATTTTTAACATTCTAACTTATATATTTTTAACAGCTGTATAGCGTGAATTATCATATTCATATTTCATTTCCTATTTTTTTCCTTTCTAAATTTTTACTAACTAATTTTACCAGTTCATTTTTAATATTTAAATTTATATATTTTTAATAATTCTATCATATTTCTTTTCTTATTATACATTTCAAAATTCAAATATTAATAATTTTATCACAAAATTTTAAATTACATAATATTTATTTATTTATAACTTATTTTGTTTGAATTTTTTAATTTTTATATATTTGTAACAAATACATTTCTTTAATTTTTTAATTTTTCATCTCAAATTTTTACTAATTAATTTTACTTATTCATTTCTAATATTCTAACTTATATATTTTTAATATAACAAAATTAACCTTTTTAATAAAATATACATTTCAAAATTTAAATATTTATAATTTGATTACAAAATTTTAAATTACCTGATATTTATTTGTATATTAAAATTATATAATAATATAACATATTAGAATAAATAATGGTAAAATTAAATTCATTAGTCATTAAATTGATGCGCATCTGCTTGAAAGCTAAAAGACATGACAGGTCGTCCAAGCACCTGCATGATGAGAAAACAAGACCTTAAAAAGAGTTAAGACACATGCATAAGCTCCAGAAACGCCAGTGATGGGCCACACTGACACTCTGCTTCCTGCAGCCTCATTTGTCGGGTTGGTTCTTTGTGTGTGAGCGATTTCTGCTGCCGAAAGCCTGCTTCAGCCTAAACCCCATCATCTCAATTCACTTGCAAAACTTATCCAAAAGTTCCCACTTCCTAAAAGAACCAGCCCTTTAATCACGGCAAAAATTGTGTCCAATCCTTTATCTCTTACCCGAAAGTCCACATTTTCATGCGGTTTTCTGTCGTTTTTACCCAGATACTGTTTGCAGCTCGGTTCAAATTCTCAGCTTTGCTTGAATCGTGTTCAAACTGATGCACGCAGGGTTTGTTGTTGTTGTTCTTCTTCTGATATAGTTTGTATGCTAATCGGCTGAATTCTTCTCTTGGAGCTGTGTTTAAGGTCGTAGGACATTGCAACACGGGATTTAGGCAACTGGGTATTGAAAAGTTTCGAACTTTGGCTGTTTCTGATGTTGGCTCAGGTGGTGGTGGACTTGGGGGCTCTCCCGGTGGCCTTGGAGGTGGCGGTGGCGGTGGTGGAAATTCAGGTGGTAGAGGTGAAGGTCATGGTTTTGACGCTGATGGGGGTGGCCAAAACCTGTCCTTTATTTCGTGGTAATAGATTTTGACTACTAGCTATTCGATTCATAATTGAAACTGTGAATGTCTCTGGTGATTTGTCTGCGTGAGTTGTTATCATACTCAAATAAGGGTGTGCTTGGTTAATTCAGGTGTGATTGTTCATCGGAATGAACGATAATAAAAATTATAATGAATAAAGTGAGAAACTAGAAAAATGGATATGATTTCCATATTTTGTTTTTAAGTGATTTAGTATGATGAAAAATGTATTTGTTTTTTATTTTTTGTTGTTTAAGTGATTTAGTATGATTTCCCTTCACGAGGCCTTTTGGGGGGTTTAGTAGCGTATTGACATGTCTCAATACGCTATTTAATGGGACACTGTCTTGAATAATCATAAAGCTTATGCTATTTATATAATCTATTGTACCTATTGTATGAGTATTTCAAATTATTTGTGTACCCTAAACCAGATTCAGCATTGGCAAATTACCCTCAATTGGTCTATAGAAGGTACACATTTAATGGGATAATTACATTATTTCTTAAACCAACTCAATCAATTCCCGAGTTAGCCTCCTTCAAATATTTGTATATCCCTTGGTCTGTATGTTAGAAACATTACTCTTCTTGCACAATGAACAAGGGTGACTCCCTCTAATGTCATCAATATTCAAGCTGGTGAAGTTCCTTGTCTTACATATCGACATTCGACAGCTTCAAGCAAATCATCTAGTCTAATCTATGAGCCCACTCCTATTTCTAGTCCTGTGCTTTTTGGTTGGCAATTCACAAATCTTGGTCATTTTCTTGAGTAACTTGATAAAGATACGATTTTGACAGAAGAATCCACCTGTGATGATGACCTCACTTTAGCCCTTTAAAGAATGACTCGTTTTTGTAGGAGTTTGCTTTTAAGTCTTTTGATGAAAGAGAATCTTTGTGGCCCACAAACTAATGTACAAGATTCCTTTTTATCATCACACTATTTGCTTTTTAGAAAGTTGTTTACCTTTTTAAAGTAGCTTTGTTAAAAGTGTGATGATTGTACTTTAAAGTTACTTTCTTTTTTAAAGTTGTAATGAGTGTGTCTCTTGAGAGTTTTACCTTCATGCCCTTGCTTCGCCTATAAAAGCAAAGTTTCTTTTTCATTATAAGCACGACTAGATTTGACAAAGTTTGATTTCAATGAATATTAGTTTGAGTATTTTCCATTCTCTCTAAGTTCTCCCTCTCTTGAAAGCTCAAGTCTTGAGTAATGTTACTATTTGTCATTATACATAGACAAGTATGCTCTATACTCGCCTCTTCTGAGGATCTTGTATATCAGAAAGTCTAAGACGGTTTGACTACTTTTAAAACAATTTCACTATAAGATTAGAATTTAATGGAGAAAGAGTGTAGATACTGTTACGACTATTGTTTCAAAGGAGATAAGGTGTTGTGAGAGAATAATGTTCCTAAGAGAAAAGGTGAGTGTTGTGTCCGTGGAGAGAAGGGCTTTGAAGTCTCGGCTATTATACCTGGAACTTATCAATAGTCACAAGGTTCTCATATTGTTCCACAATAGTCTACCAGACACTGCAGTAGTCTGCAATCTGACTTTAGTTAGTCGATGGTCTTTTCAAAGGTGTTGTCTTGGGTAGTTGGTTGTCGTACTTTTTTTGTATACCCTTCGGGATCCCCAGTTGATATCCGTTGCTGATAGTTACTTCAGGATCTGGATGATAGTAGTTTGATCATTAGTATGATAAGCAACCATGTAAAGAGCATTTGAAGTAGAATTTGGAAAGTTGAGGTCAAAAACATGATTCTGAAGACGATAGATCATTTAGAAATGTAAAGTAGCCATGATAACTGTAGTATCTTGATCTACTCCAGTGATCTTGATTTGAACTTGCAGACGTTCAAACAAAATTAGATCATCCAACCTAATATTGAAATTAGGTGCTATAGTCAGAATGACAATTCCATTATTGAGCTTTGTCAGCAAGGTACTAATCAAAGTATTCTGGTATATTGTATAGGCAGTGTCAAGAAGAGATATCCTGGCTATAGCAGGTATTCCCTTTCTTCTATGAAATGTGAGAACAAGGCATATAGCTCTAACAAGAAGATAGGTACGAATGTGCTCTCTCCAGAGAGAGATCAGTTCCTTGGAGATTTCAAGCATTACGTATTGTTCTATTGTTGTAGATTTGAGGTCACAATGTTCAAATTTAGAACTCTGAATGATTTCTTTTATTTTTGGTCTAAAGGTAAACAAAATAGTACATATACTTCTTGTCTAAAAACGATCACGAGAATAAATATTGTACCGACTTAACAAAGGTAAAGAAGTCACAAACACGATTTTTTACAAGAACATAGGTAATCTCTGGAAGATTTTCTATACGATTAGATAAAACACGCTTAACACTATAAGGTAGACTAGATAAACAAAGTAGAAGATAAATGAACAGGGTCATTCGATAGTGTTTCCATTGCTTATAGGCTCTCTTCCTACTCACTCTTATGAAGACATGAAAGATGTCTCTGATATCAATTAGGGACCCGAATGGCACATAGAAAAAATACGACAACCAACTAGCCAAGACAACACCTTTGAGAAGACCATCGACTAACTAAAGTCGGATTGTAAACTACTGCAGTGTCTGTAAACTATTGTGGAACAATATGAGAACCTTGTGACTATCAATAAGCTCTAGGTATGATGGCCGAGTGATAGAACTCTAGTCTTAGAGCACTAGAGATTTCAATATTAATTCAATAAACCGTAATGTATATAGCTCATTACAATGTGATATCAGTATGTCTTCCCTAAACCAGAGCAAGTATTTGCCCTCTGCTGTCACAAGTTCCCTTACTTCTTTTCTGCCTAACTCTCCTCACTCTCTCCCCTACAAAATATTCCCCTCCCCAGGTACATTCCGTTAGCTAACTACTTTGCCACCTCAGCTAATGCTAACTGCCCTCCTACACTGCCCTCCTGCCCATTGTTCTTTCTTCTAGAATACACCTTCCACACTGCCGGTTTATTCCTTCTCCTATTGTGCTCCATGTCTAAGTCATCCTCTCCCCTACAGGTTCTATCACCGAGACTTCAAAGCCCTTCTTTCCACAGGCACAACATTCAACTTTCCTCTTAGGAATATTACTCTCTCACAATACCTTTTCCCCTTTGAAGCAATAGTCACAACAGTATCTACACTCTTTTCCCGTTAAACTTTAATCTTACAGCGGAATTGGTTTAAAAGCAATAACAGATTGTTTTAGACTTTCTGATACACAAAATCCTCAGAAGAGGCGACTGTAGAGCATATTTGTCTCTATATAATGACAGATAGTAAAATTATTTAAGAATCAAGCTTTCGGGAGAGGGAGAACTTAGAGAATGGAAAACACTCAAATTAATATTCATTGAAATCAAACTTTGTCAAATCTAGTCGTGCTTACAATAAAGGAAAAACCTTGCTTTTATAGTCGAAACAAGGGTATGAAAGTAAAACTCTCAAGAGATACATTCATTACAAATTTAGAAAAGAAAGTATCTTTAAAGTACAATCATCACACCTTTAATAAAGCTACTTTGAAAAAGTAAACAACTTTCTAAAAAGCAAAAGTATGATGATAAGAAGGAATCTTGTATACTGGTTTGTCGGGCACAAAGATTCTCTTTCATTAAAGGACTTAAAAGCAAACTCCTAAAAAGATGAGTCATTCTTTAGAGGGCTAAAGTGAGGTCATTATCACAAGTGGATTCTTCTGTCAAAGTCATATCTTTATCAAGTTGCTTAAGAAGAGGACCAAGATTTATGAATTGTCAAGCAGAAAGCCCAGGACCGAAAATAGGAGTGAGCTCATGGATTGGACTGGATGGTTTGCTTGAAGCTGTTCAATGTCGATATGTAGGACAAGGAACTTCACCAACTTGAATGTCGATGAGATTAGAGAGAGTCACCCATGTCCATGGTGAAAGAAGAGCAGTGTTTCCAAAATACGGACCAAGCGATATACAAATATTTGAAGGAGGCTAACTTGGGAATTAATTGAGTTGGTCTAAAAAAGAATATAATTTTCCTATTAAATGTGTACCTTTTGTAGACCAATCGAGGGTAGTTTGCTAATGCTGAATGTGATTTATGGTACACAAATAACTTGAAGTACTTATATAGTAGGGATGATGGCTTATATGAATAGCATAAGCTTTATGATCACTCAAGGCAGTATCCCATAAACGGTGACGAGTCAAGATTTGAGACATATCAATACGCCATTTGGATAAGGGTTGAAACCATTCCAGGAAAGTTCATAAAATCGAATGAGCATTAGTAGGATCAGACAAGTGACGATAAAGATGAAGAGGTGATAGAGATATGGAGCAAGCATATAGGGCAAATAAAGCTCAGAGATGCCATAAAGTAGTTTTATGAAGAATATCATAAGGATGATACATGAGTTTATATAAGGCAAGAACATCAAAAAGACCAAGAGTAGGTAGAATGTCGAATTTAAGAAGGGTGAGATGGAGATAATAAAATAGACTCTGATGAAGAAGAGGGAAGAGAGTTGCAACATTTGTTGGAGGAGTAGAAAACAGAGGAGGAAAATCTTTTTTATATTTTGCAAAATTGGGAAATTCCATTAGCCAAAAAATAGGAATAAAATGGTGTAGAGAAGATGAAAGAGGTAAGATTGGTTTAGCAGGTCTAGAGAGAAAATCAGCAAGGGCATTGTGGTGACCTTTGATATAGCGGATGGAGAATTTATAGCGAGAAAATCATTTTTTTCCAACGAAGCAATTGGCTATTGGAAAGCTTTTTCTTGGGTTGATCAAGAATCTTAAGGAATGAGGTGTTATCCATTTCAATGACAAAATGATAAATTGTATGGTGGAAAGCAAACTTTTCAATGTCTCGCTTAACAAAATTTCTTTGTAACTGATGTGATAATGGCTTTTAGAGGATCGAAACTGGCCACTGGCATGACCATAATAATGTCGGTTGCCATTGATGTCTTTTAGAAGCACACCCCCCAATAATTGTCACTAGCATCTGTTTGTAGTATGTGTTGTCCTATGTAAGGAATTTTTAAAGGTGGAGGATCTTGACATATATGCTTTAAGTGCTGGACAGCTTTGGTTTGTTCTAATATCTAAGATGGTGGATTCTTTTTCAGTAACTTGGATAAACATGAAGTATAAGCTGCCACGTGTTGTATGAACTCACGGATGTAATTAACAATTCCAAGGGATTGTTGTATCTGTTTCACAGTGGGATGTTGATCAAGAAAGTGTAACAACTCTTGTGCAATATGTGGATAAGGCTGGTAAAATCTATCTTTAAAATGTATACCTAGAAATTCAATTTTGTCAATACCAATGATGCTTTTCGAGGTTGAAAGTATAATGTCATATTGCTTAGTAAGATCCAAGAATTGCTGAAGTAAGGCCTGATGTTCCTCATGAGTCTTTGAGAACAGGAGAAAGTCATCGATATAAATGATTGCACTGTAGAGGATAGGCTTATAAATCTTGGTCATTGTTCTTTAAAACAGTGATGGGCGACTTTAAGCCTAAATGGCATAACAACCTATTGGTACTGTGCATTAGAAACGCAAAATGTAGTCTTGTATCTCTCAGTTGGGTTAATACCAATTGTCAAAATCCTATTTTAAGATCAAACTTGAAAAAGATAACAACTTCTTTTAGAAATAGTACCTGAGTACTGATCTTTGGAAGAGGAAACTTGTCATCTTGCAGGAAAGCATTCAAAGGCTTGTAATCAATTACTAATCTCTTTTTACCGCACTTTTCTTCTGAATGTTTGTTGACATAAAACGCCTGACAAGCCCAGTCTGACTTTGTGGGCTTAATTGATCCTTGCTTTAGAAGGATAACACACTCATCTTGTGCAAGCTTAAGGTCATCAGGGTTCATCCTTGGATGTGTGACTTTTGAGGAATTAATATCCTCATTCTTTTGGAAAGGTAGACTTATGAAAAAGTCAGTATTTTTTCATAGAGGATACGGGTGAGAAAACTATGCATGTGATTCTGAACAGTAGTCTAACAGTTTATCTCGCAGTGATGTATATGGTGTAAGAACTTGAGAAAGTTCAAACACATTTTTGACGTCAGTGTAAGGACTGAAAAATGATGGATACCTGAAACCTGTGAGTACGATCTATAAAGGTGAGGCTTTACTGTCTGTATCCATACCAATAAGAATATCTGGGTCAGGTAGATTGTTTCCAAGTACTTTAGTTCAAACTGTACACTATGGAAAGAATTGTATCTCGGTCTTTCCCTTTGTAATAAGTCATATTTTGAATGAATTGCCATCTGCAGCTGTAAAATACTCATCATGTGAGGTCCATGCTTCAGAGGGTAAAATATTGGCTTTATGATCGTACGGCTGGATCTAGTATCCATAAACTCGGTAACTTTAATGGGTCTATCATATTTGCCGTGTCTAAAGAGTTGGATTTGGACATATGGTCGTTGAACTGGAGTACAATCTAACTTCATGTAGATCTGTTGTAGCATGTATAGTGAATCATCTCTCTAGAGAAGCTGAGAAGTTACAAGATTCTTCATCTTCAGAGGTCGTAACAAAAACAACAAACTTTGTATCCTCATCTTCATTAGATTGTTCTTAAATTAGATCTTCAAAGTTATTGGAAGAATGAATAGGTAAGATTGATTGCATTTGCTTCAATAACTTGACACCCTTTTTAGTCTTGTGAGGACAAATACGTGCAAAGTGTCTTGGTTGTCTGATGAGCCTACTACTCCAGCAATACGGTTTGTTTATCAGAGGAGGAAGAAACCTAGAGCTGGGCCCAACAATGATGCATGAAGGGAATCCGAGTTATGAATAAGAGGGGCAGCTGTTTGTATGGCTGTTGTGTGGCAAGAAGTTTGTTACTTGTTGTTATGGCCAGCATGGCATGTTAGTTACGGTTTGTTACAAAAACTTATAGTATATAGATAGATAGAGAATGTATGAGAAAGCAAGTAGAATTTTGTAAACAATGATGACATTGATGAGTAAGGCAGACTCATGAATTCTGCTGGTGTCGGCTTATACAAACATACCTAATACATTCCTTCTATCCTTCTCTGTTCTTCATTTCCACTATTTCTTCCTTCTTTCGTTCTGTTATAGTTACATTGTCTCGGCTTCTATCATTTTGGTATCAGAGCATTCGATCCACCTGTGAGTTTTGTTTTAAATCATCAAATATGGATCCCATATACCCCAAAACTCGTATGGAGTCCAGAGTTGAGCAGCTCGAAGAAGACATTAAAGACATTAGCGCCAATATGACACTTCTCATTTCCCAACTGCAAGAAAACCAGAAACACATTCTTGACACCCAAACCAATATCAATCTCATCCTCCAGAATCAAACCAAAAACCAGGCACAAACTACTCCAACCTTTCATCTCGGCGAATCCAGCACCTCTAAAATATGCGACAAACACATTACCCACTAATGCCCAAACCCAAAACATCCTCGACCACCAACCCAACCTAACCACCACCCTCACCCTAGCTGAGAAAGTGATCAATAACGACAAGTTTCCTAGGAAGCTAGAGCTTCCCGTGTTCGATGGGGGAGGAGCAGATTCTTGGATTTTTCGAGCCGAACGCTACTTTGCCATTAATCGATTGTCGGAAGTAGAGAAATTGGAGGCGGTTGGAGTGTGCTTTGAGGGAGAGGCTCAGGCTTGGTTGCGATTCGAAGAGCGTATCAGTTCCTTCTCTTCCTGGGAAGATCTGAAAACCCAGGTGTTGCAACATTTCGCTGGATTACAGGACGGCACTCTCTTGCATCGTTTCTTTGCTGTGAAACAAGTGGGTACTGTGGCAGATTATAGGGCTCAATTCGAATTCCTGGCGGCTTCCGTGGGAGCTCTCGATGATGAAACTATGACCGCTGTGTTTATGAATGGGTTACAAGAGAAAATCAGGGCGGAGTTGTTGGTTTTGAACCCCAAAACTTTGAAGGAGACAATAGCCACCGCGGGTCGGATGGAGAGAAAGAACCAAATCTTGGGTATAACCTTGCACCCGAAAGCCCCAAAAGACCCAACACTAATACCCAAATATGACAACAAAACCATCACATGGACCAAACCCTATAGCCCCGTTAGCCAACCCACCCCTCCTGACAAAACCCATAGCTCGCAGACCACACCATACCTTCCTTACAAACCACAGTCCATTGAAATCCCTAAATCACCTAACGTTACTGCTCCACCAAAATTCCGAAAACTCACACCACTGGAGGCTCAGACAAAACGGACACAAGGGCTTTGTTTTCGGTGTGACAGGAAATGGCATATTGGGCATCGATGTCCGCAGCGAGAACTGAATGTATTATTGGTTAGTGAACCAGAGGAGAATGATGTTACAGAAGAAGAGGGAGGAGTGGCTGACATTGAAGAAGCTCCCAGTAGCGTTGAGTTATCTCTAAATTCAGTTGTAGGCTTGTCAGACCCACGGACCTTGAAGTTAAAGGGGGAAGTTCATGGGTTAGAAGTTGTCGTTCTTATTGATTGTGGGGCTACCCACAATTTTATCTCTACTAGCTTGGTAGAGACGTTGCAGATACCAATTCAAGAAACTTCTCACTACGGAGTCATTATTGGTTCTGGGAAAAACTTGAAAGGTACGGGAGTGTGTAAGGGTGTAGTATTGCGGCTGCAAGAGCTTACTATTGTTGAGGGTTTTTTGCCCCTCCCATTGGGTAGCACCGATATGATACTTGGGCTGAAATGGTTAGCAACTCTTGGAGAAACACGAGATGATTGGAAAAAGTTAACTATGACTTTTGAAGTTGGAGGAAGAACTATTAGGTTGCAGGGTGACCCGAGTCTTACCAAAGCTATGGTATCCTTAAAAACCATGGTCAAGGAATTACAACAGGAGAAAGCCGGGATGCTAATTGAGCTCTTGAACATTTCAGTACAGAACTCGGAGGTCAACGGCCACGAAAATCCAGCTGCTGCGAAATTACTAAGTGAATTTGCGGGAGTGTTTGCTACTCCAAACGGGTTGCCTCCATTTCGTGGAAATGAAATGCCATAGTACTGAAGGAAGGAACCGGTCCAATCAGTGTTCGTCCATATAGATATCCACAAATTCAAAAGACAGAGATAGAAAACTTGGTAGCTGAAATGTTGGTAGCAGGAATTATACGACCTAGTGTGAGTCCTTTCGCAAGTCCGATTCTCTTGGTGCGTAAGAAAGACGGAAGTTGGAGATTTTGTGTCGACTATCGCGCCCTCAACCAGGCTACAGTGCCGAACCAGTTTCCTATTCCAAATATGGATGAACTGTTGGATGAGCTTCACGGGGCCAAAGTCTTCTCCAAACTCGATCTTAAGTCAGGCTACCACCAAATAAGAGTCCTGGCAGAGGATGCGCACAAGACGACTTTTAGGACTCACGAGGGCCACTATGAGTTTTTGGTAATGCCGTTTGGGCTATCTAATGCCCCGGCTACCTTTCAGGCCTTGATGAATAATATTTGTAAACATATGTTGAGACGTTATGTGCTAGTTTTTTTTGACGATATTCTCGTCTATAGTCCCTCATTTGCAGAACATGAAGTCCACTTAAGGGAGGTGCTCTCACTGTTGCGTCACCACCAACTGTTTGCTAATAAAAAAAAATGCTGCTTTTATCAATTGGAGGTGGAGTATCTTGGCCACATAATTTCGGAGCAAGGGGTAGCAGCAGACTACAACAAGGTGAAGATCATGGATGATTGGCCATTGCCTACTACGCCTAAGGAGTTACGTGGTTTCCTGGGCTTGACAGGGTACTATAGGCGTTTCGTGCGCCACTATGGAAAAATCGCAGCTCCTCTCACTCAGCTCCTCAAAAAGGATTCTTTTCAGTGGAACTCAGAAGCTACCGATGCAGTTCAAGCCTTAAAATTGGCTATGAAAGCAGTTCCGATTCTGGCCTTACCTAACTTTGCGGAAGTTTTCGTAGTGGAAACGGATGCTTCGGGCGTCGGGTTGGGTGCAGTATTATCACAACGCGGAAGGCCCTTGGCATTCTTCAGCCATGCTTTACAGGGTCGTGCCCGTTTCAAGTATGTATATAAAAGAGAGTTAATGGCCATTGTAATGGCTATACAAAAATGGCGTCATTACCTCCTTGGGCGCCATTTCATCGTCCGAACTAACCAAAAATCCTTGCGCTATTTGCTGGAGCAAAGGATGGTGGCAACAGAATATCAAAGATGGTTGACCAAGATTATGGGTTTTGACTTCGAAGTACAGTATAGACTAGGGCCGGATAATAAAGTCGCTGACGCTTTGTCCAGGATACCTCAGTCACTTGAGTTCATGGCAATTTCCGTTCCATCAATTGTGGATTGGCCCTTATTGTTTCAGGAGATTGCTGCTGATTAGGAACTACAAGCAATTAAACAAGCGTTGGAAATTGATGTCGACGCGCATCAGGGATGGTCTGTGAACCACGACATTTTATACTATCAAGGTAAGCTTGTTCTGCCCAAATCTTCATCCCTCATTCCACGTTTGCTATATGAGTTTCATGGGAGTCCAATTGCTGGGCATGGAGGCTTTTTGCGCACATTTAAGCGCATTTCTGGGGAATTATATTGGCAAGGGATGCGCGCAAGGATCAAGCGTTTTGTGGAAGAATGCGCGATATGCCAGCAGAACAAGTATCAGACCTTGTCTCCCGCAGGACTTTTACAACCACTTCCTATTCCAAACGCCATCTGGGAAGATCTCAGTATGGATTTCATTGATGGCCTTCCGAAATCACATGGTTATGATTCTATAATGGTGGTTGTGGATCGACTAAGTAAGTATGCTCACTTCATACTCCTTAAACATCCCTATACTGCAAAAATAGTTGTTGAAATGTTTGTGGATACGGTGGTCAAACTTCACGGATTCCCACGGAGCATTGTTACTGACAGGGACAGAATCTTTCTAAGTAATTTCTGGGCTGAACTTTTTCGTCTCCAGCATACGACATTGAAACGCAGCATCGCTTATCATCCCCAAACGGATGGACAAAGCGAGGTAGTAAACCGTTGCCTCGAGACTTACCTTCGTTGTTTTGCAAGTCAACAACCCAAGCAGTGGGCAAAATGGATATCTTGGGCAGAATAATCCTACAACACCTCATACCACACCTCCATCCGAATGACTCCATTTAAGATAGTATATGGCCGGGACCCTCCCACCTTGATCAGCTATGGACAGAGTGTTACTACTAATTCCTCTCTTGAAGAACAACTTATGGATCGTGACCTAATGATAAAAGAGTTAAAGGACCAGCTGGCTCTTGCTCAAAATCGCATGAAGCAAAGTGCAGATAAGCATCACAGGGATGTGCAATTGGAGGTGGGCGACTTGGTGTATTTGAAGTTAAGGCCATATCGTCAAAGCTCTTTAGCTACTCGTCCTAATGAGAAGCTTTCACCGCGATATTTTGGACCCTACCCTATCCGGAAGCGAATCGGAGCCGTTGCTTATGAGCTGCAACTTCCTCCTTCCGCGGGAATTCATCCTATTTTTCATATTTCACAGCTTAAGAAGGCCATCGGATCTACTGAACATGTTCAGCCTCTTCCTCCAATATTGTCAGATGAATTGGAATGGGTGGTAGAGCCTGAGACAATCTTGGCCACTCGTGGGAATAACACTGATTTGGAGCTCTTGGTGAAGTGGAAGCATCTTCCTTCTTTTGAAGCAACATGGGAACCATTGCAGTTAATCAATGATGTTTTTCCCACTTTTCACCTTGAGGACAAGGTGACTTCTGTTGGAGGGGGTATTGATGAGCCTACTACTCCAACAATACAGTTTGTTTATCAGAGGAGGAAGAAACCTAGAGCTGGGCCCAACAATGATGCATGAAGGGAATCCGAGTTATGAATAAGAGGGGCAGCTGTTTGTATGGCTGTTGTGTGGCAAGAAGTTTGTTACTTGTTGTTATGGCCAGCATGGCATGTTAGTTACGGTTTGTTACAAAAACTTATAGTATATAGATAGATAGAGAATGTATGAGAAAGCAAGTAGAATTTTGTAAACAATGATGACATTGATGAGTAAGGCAGACTCATGAATTCTGCTGGTGTCGGCTTATACAAACATACCTAATACATTCCTTCTATCCTTCTCTGTTCTTCATTTCCACTATTTCTTCCTTCTTTTGTTCTGTTATAGTTACATTGTCTCGGCTTCTATCATTATCCATAGAGAAAACAACGATCAGCTTCCTTGTAATGCGAGGATTTCTTAAAGAACCGAACAAATCTTCTCTTCTTTCCATCCTTTCTCACATATGTTTTTTTGAAGGGTTTGTAACCTTCCATTTTTCCACAGAGCTTCCTTCTATGTTAGACTTGTCAAAGACGAGCTTTCTTCTTATTGTGACATTCACAAGTCTTTTGTTCTTTGCACTTGATTTGAAGATAAGGCTTCTTATAAGCCTGATTGAGAAGTGAACCACCCTTAACGATGTTCTTGAAAAAGGTATGTTGATCACATAACTTATTAAGAGAAGCTAAAGCAAGCTGGTAAGTTTCTCCAAGAGATATATTAGCCATATCTCTTTGTAAAGAAACAATGATCCATTGTAACTCTGGTTGTAGTTAATCTAGAAGGGATGAAATAAAAGTATAATGAAGATAATCATCATTCCATCCATTCAATAGATAGTATCTTTCTATCATACGTTAATAATGCTTCTGTAAATTACACTTGTCAAGCGAACAACATTTCATTGAAAAATATTCCTGACGGATCTATTTATCAATAATCTAAAAGTCACTAATGAATTCCTCATGAATTATTTCAAGAAGAGCTCCTGCTATAGTGACTTGGATATACTGAAGTTTTCGATAATCGTCAATGCTTTGCCACCATTCTTGCAAAATACCAGTGAAACGAGATGTAAACTCAAACAAAATATCTTGTAAAGGATTATTCAATCGAGTCATTTGTAGATCTATCCAGGCACCAAATTCATGCAAGCGATCTCTTCATTTCTTTAGGGGAAGATCATGAAAGATGAACCAAGGTCCTAAAGTTGGCTTGGTTTGAGCAACTGGTTGAGCAGGTGCTGGTGCAGGTCCGAAAGGTTTAGTACCTGTAGATTCTACTTCATTTATCTCTGGTTCAATTTAAATAGGTTCAGGCATAGTCATCAGAACTTGAGATAATTCTGACAGATCAAATAGTTGTGTTGAGGAATCAAAAGATGGTTCAGAGATCTAGTCAGATGATGACTCAGAGATTATTGCAAAGACTTCAGATGTTGGGACAGAGGCTTCAGAACAAGCTTCTGTATTATCTAATTAAGCAGAGGAATCTTCTATAATAAGTGTAGGTGTAAGAGTTGTTAGGAACTCTGTCTAAGGTGCATTTTCCTTCCCAGTAGAGGTGGAAAGTTGAACCTTTTGTGGAGAAGTAGGAGGTGTATGGATCTATAATGGTTTATACCTTTGGTGGAGAAGTAGGAGGTGTATGGATCTATAATGGTTTATACCTTTGGTGGAGAAGTAGGAGGTGTATGGATCTATAATGGTTTATACCTTTGGTGGAGAAGTAGGAGGTGTATGGATCTATAATGGTTTATACCTTTGGTGGAGAAGTAGGAGGTGTATGGATCTATAA
>JAOSBK010000204.1:1650982-1668518 GCA_027568895.1 Erythroxylum shatona
CTTAAAAATAAATAATGTATAAGCAAAATTAACCCACATAATTGTTTTTTAAGTAGTATTTTCATAAAATGTTATATGTAAATTTATCATAAACAACTTTTTTATTAAATAAAAATAAAACTACATATTATCGGATCTCCTTAAATTTAACCACCTCTATATTAAATAAAGATAAAATCGTGACAACGAGGAGTGGATCAATTGGTCCAGATTCCTCACTTAAGACTCTCCCCTCTTTAAAGGAGGTTTTGAGTTCGAATCACGCCAAAGAAGGAGAAATAGGCATGTTCCTATCGATGATCCTCTAGCTCCTGGGCAAAGCTCCTTGATCGGATCAATTACAAACGCCTCGCTTCCGACGGCAATGTGGGAGTTGGAGCTGCTAGAGAACCTGGGAGTTGATGGGAACCTGATGCTGAGCAGGAGGAGCCAGTGATCAATCATCAGCTGAACAATCTAGTATGTGAACCCTCTTTATGTGCAGAAATATACAGGTTGTGTAGAAACCTGAGAGATTTTAGGGTTCCAAATTTACATCATCTAAGCTCTTGAGATGAGGTAGTAGGAGCTTAAGATTAGTCTGACTAAGTCAGAATACCTAATATAATAAAAAACAAAGAAGATAAAATCGTGTATTATTGGATCTCCACAAATTTCGAATTTCAGCAGACTTCGTTGGAAGTTGACGAGCATGATAATTATTTTTTGAGCAGCATCGTCAGCTTGAAATTGACGGTAAGATATGGGTGGGTGAGGAACAGGAGGTAGAGGCAAAGTCACAGTCAGTTGATAGAGCTTTGTCTCCATTCGTGACTTTCTCCACTCCTAATTTAATTTACTTTTATTCTATACATTATTGCAAGTCCATGAGATGGAGAATCAAACGGCAGGGATGGCATTTTAGCCTCGGTCCTTTTCCGATCCAATTTAAAGTCAACATATCTGATTCGAGTTAACTAATATTCTAATCAAGTTCTTTTTCAAAAAATTTTAAATTTTGAATTAAATTTAGATTTTAACATTTTAAATAAAAACAACTTTGTTTTTAAGTTTTTAAACTAAGCCTCTGCTTGAATCCTTATTTGTACAAGAGAAAAGAAAGAAAATATTGAGGGAAAAAGAGGAAAAATGAATAAAAGAGAAATGAGATTTTTTTTCCTCTGTTTATTTTCCTAAGTTATCAAATAAGATAATTGAAATTTATATTGGTAATTTACATATATTAGAGTTCTCTTGTCTTAGATTTCTCCTTCTTTCTTACCAATTTAAAGGGAAATATATTTAGCCCAATTTTTCCTTAGTTTTCTCTCTATTCTTTCACTTTCCCTCTGCTTATTTTTGTGCAAACGGTAGAAACCAAGAAAAGTTCAATTTCCTTATTTTCTTTTCTCTTGCTTTCCTTCAATCCAAACAGAAGCTAAAAGAAGAATAATAATATAACTCTCAATTGGCTCGAGCCCGACCTAGCCCGACACTAACAAAGAGAGTACTTTTTAGTTAGAATTTGTAATATTAGGTATCAATTTGACATTAATTGTTCATGACCAAATAGTTAACATTTGTTCTTCCTGTCAATTCATTAGGTACACGAGTGAAAATACAAATGCATGCTTGCATTTGCATCTATCAATTAGTTTCATTTTTTGTTCTCAAAATTGACTATAAAACTATTCCCATTACTTACGTGATAACAAAAATTAGGTAAATTAAATTTATAATTTATTTTTGTTTTGGAATTCATTATTTACTCACTGTTATGTATTTTACTATTTCATATCTTTTTTTATAAATCATTTTTTATCTTTAAATTGAGAAAATTGAAGAATTTTGATGTTATATCGCTTAAGTGAAAAAAATCAAATAATATAATAAAAAATAATTAGGGTAAACGACTACTTAAATTAGGATGATAATAGGCGAGACTAATTTGGGATTATCCAAAATTTTGTGACTCAGTTTGAGGCTTTTAGCCTAATCTCAATCGGGTTTGAGCAACTCCAAACGTTATTAAGTTTAGACCAAACTCAATTAAATATTAAAAAATGAAATTTTTATTAAAACATCTAAATTTTAAATCAAATTGAATAATTTAAACCTTAACATAACCAAAAATTAAAAAAAAAGTCGATCTCAACATAAAATTCAATCAACTCAAGCTGAATCAGAGCGGGCAAGCCTTTTCATTGAAAAATAATTCTCAAAATGCTTTTTAGTTATGGATTAGGTCATGCTTGTTCTAAAAGATTCTTTTCTTGCAAACAAAATAGTTGAGCTTGTTTCAATCTTTTGGAGGGTATCTTCTTTGAGATTGGATTTGCACATAATCATTAGAATAAAAGATTATTCCAACTCTTACTTTTAAATAAAATTTAAGGAACTAGTTAATCCCTTCTTTATCACTTCCCATTGTCTAGATGGAGTCTAGGTGTCTTATGAGGGTCCCAATTATGGGAGGGTATCTTTAAGCCATTTACATCTAGACTAATCCCCGTTCAAGCCGGGTAGGTTCCTTGCGAGAGGCAAAGTTCTGACCCCAAATTTTAAACTGTTGCATACATGAGGACAGTTCGAACTCGTGATCTCACTTAAGCCATTCTTACGAAAGAAGACTACATTACATGATTTAAGACTAGTGATGTGACTTTTCGTTGATCAAGTTCTTAGATCCAAGTGCTTCCCAAAAGAAGAACAACAATGGGAGAAAAACGACTAGTTTGTCGTTTTGGCCCTCAGCAATTAACACCACTTATCTCGCAGTACGACATGGGTAGGGCCGTATTAACTAAGCTAAGCATTTTAGAATAGTATTGACGGAGACTTGAGATAATAATAATAAAATGAAGAAGTCACAAGTCCATGTAAAGCCTTTGGATGCTTAGTACCTAACACCATCACGGCCATTTGCTTGGAGTAAGCTTTTTGACTTGACTAAGCATTTGCATTTAAATAGCTATTTTTTTTAAATTGTCAAGTGAATCAAATAACAATCTTCAAATTATCAAATAATTTATTCAAAATGGGATTTTTATAATTATTATATATATAAGAATTTATTTAATGTGGAATTAAAATATAATAATTGCATGATTATTGAAAAAAGGGCACAAAATCAAATTTAATTTTCTTGCTAACGGGCAATACTAATAATATCAAGATGTAATAAGCTATAATAAAAACGCCAAGATCTAGGAAAATTTAGTATTATATAATTTTATCCTTAATTAATAAAGAGACTGTTTTTAAATGACTCACATGAACAAACTAATGTTTTAATTCGTCTAAAAGAATCAAATATCAATTTTAACTATAAATATCTAAAAGGGGTAGATTTAGAGTAGACCAAACTTGATAGACTTTAGAGTTAATTTTAATATTTTTAAAAAATTAATTTGAACTTAAAATTGAGTTTAATATAATTAAATTTTTAATTTAGAATTAATCAAAATTTTATAAGATTTAAAATTTTAAAATAGGTTTTAAAAAAATTTAGTAATTTAAATTTAATATATAATTTAATTAAGTTAATTTCAAGAAGTCCAAATAAATGTATAAAATAGAATGACATTAAACAAGAAAAAAACCACATTAAGCCTTATAAAAATATTAACATAAATTATCCACTAAATAAGTTAATATGAAAATAGAGAACATATTTTATAATTAGCTAAGACATAAATATTTTTAAAAGTTAGAGGAAATATCAAAATCTAAACCAGACCCAGACCCAGACCATGACCCACCAACATCGGCCACCACCGAACCGGACCCAACCACCGGTCCAACCCCTGAACGGGTTGCGGATCCCATAACCATCTGTTGCTGATGGTGGTCCAGCAAAACGGCTGACGTATCTAGAGTAGGCAAGTAACCCATCGCCGCCGCGCCGGCGCCGCATCCCTTCAATCGTTCACCGAGTCTTTGCGGTTCCGGCTTCAAAACCGGCACCATGGGCATCTGAGAATTCCCGAACCCAACTCCGGTCACCTGTTGCACCATCTGCCGGAAGTTCTCCGGATCCACCGGGATGAAAGTCGTCTGCGAACGTTTCAACGCGCGAGACTTCCGTTTCGAGATCCTCCCGGTGACCAAGGTCCGCTGCCTCCTCGTTGCCTTATCTGGGTCGGAGCCAGAAACGGTGGACACATTCGGGTTTGTCGTGTTCTGCTTGACGGAAGCAGAAGAAGAGTAGACGTTTGTAGAATTGCCGCACAGAGACTTTTGAAGAGCTTTAGTAATAGTCTGGGCGTCGCGAACATAATTCTCTAACATCAACGAATCAGGGAAGGCGGGTCTAGAGCTCATCCAAGGCTCAACACTCGCCAAGTTCTCCGACGAAGTCATGTTCGTGAAAATGAAATGACAGAGCAGAAAAACAGCTTGTCAAGACGAAACAAGTTTGGTTTCAACACACTATCTACACATGAGTAGAACAGAAACAGAGTTGAGATTAAGAAACAGGAGAGCAAAGCAAGAAAAGGGGAAGTGAAAAGATCGGGACTTGGTGAAGAAATGACGTCTAACCAGTAAGGTCGGCTATGGAGTTTGATAGTATCGGGAGAGCAAGGAAGGAATAAGGAGTGGAAGAGAAGATAAATAGGTACGGTGAAGAGACGAAGAAATCGCGTCGTAAGAGACACGCGTCAGCTTTTGTCGTACAGCGCAATTTAAAACAAAGACAATACTGAACTAAGTTTGTTAGTTTGCTACTTCATGTCATGGTCTGTACAAGACATGGTTTGAACTTAACTAACCATAGTTAGGTTTTGGTTATTACAGTAGTGGATACTTTTGTCACAGCAATGCAAAGTCGTGGAGTGACAGGGAAGGAAGATACATAAGGCTTCGAATTATTAGAATTCTGCCTCCAGTTGGTTATTGGCAAGATAAATTAATTCAAGATTTTAGGTTCAAATCTTGGTAACGGATGTCAGGATTGTCTTATTAAGAAATTGATTGAGGTCAGACCGTAATTTTATTTACCCTCTTTATTACTCTGTCAGATCGAAGTGTGGAGACACCTAGAATAGGTGATTTTACCTTTTTTGTCCAAGAATTTTCCAAATTCTGCATTCCAGAGAATGTTGCTGTAGTTATTATCTTTCGAACGTAAAAGTGACATGTTGAAGTTCATGTGGGGTACATTGGTACTTTGGTAGCACCTTAATATGATTCCTCAATATCAATTCTTGTTTTTAAGAATGAAAATTATGATTTGTTAACTTTAAATTAAGTTGAATCGGACGGTAAAAATTTGCTTAATATAAATTTTATTTATTAAATTCGAGTTAAGTTAAATTAAGCTTTACTTATTTATTCTTTAAAGAATTTTTATTTAAAAATTAAAAGATTTGAGTAATTTACAATGAATGATATATAATTATCATTTAATCTTAAATTATTAATTTGTTGAATTATATACATTTATTGAATTATTCATGCATATTGGAATAATTATTGAAGAACAATGATTGTAAATTTTATTATTTATTATTAAGTGCAAAGTTTTAGAAGTCGAGATCGGTTTGATTTAACCTGCTTAATTTATGAGAAACAATTTATATCTAATTTAAAGCTTGTACGTAATTATTTAAAAAAATTAAAATAAAAAATATTATATAAAGAAAAAAATTTAAGTTATTTGAATTGGTGTTTTAAATTTAAATTTAACCTAAAATTCAATTATTTTGAATTTAAAATTTTTTAAAATTTTAAACATATTTGAATTATGTATCCTTTTTATATATAAACTACTCATATTGTCTCCAGATGTGGGATAGTTCAGTTATAAATTTCCAATATATTATGCATTTTAAACATATATTGCATGTTTTTTTTTTTCTAGTGAATGGTCTTTAAAAAATGTGACTTACATTAGGGATGACAATAGACTGGCTCAGTCAATTTTTTAAAATAATTTTTAAAATTAAAAGTATGAAATGACGTTATTTTTTAATTAAATCGAGTTTGGACTATCTAATCTCACAACCAATTGAAAACACCAGAGTTTGAGCTTAATTGCCACCCCTAATTTACATTGACAATGTTTTAGGTTAAATGTTTTTAATTTTCATAAAATTTGTAGTCATTTATCTTTTAATTGTATGTTAAATAATTTGTTGAATATACATAATAATTTGTTAATCATATAATTTGAATAAATTATTAATAAATCAACACAAATAACAAATTTGATTCAAATAACCAATGTTTTACAAACCGAATGAGTTTGGTCAGTTTTACAGTAAAAACTTTAAATCGACCAATTTTTGGTTTAATTTTTAACTTTTTTGTTCGATTTAGTTTAATAATCTTCATTATTAAAAATCAGTCAATTTTTACAAACTAATTAGTTTTCATAAAATGATTAGTTTCATTTAATTGTATTAAATTTTAATTTTTTTGTTAAGTAATTTAATCGTTTTTAAATTCTTTAATTTTATTTAATCTTTAACCGATTTTATAACGATTTAATACCTGTTGAATTTTGATCTTATCTCTTGTTTTACTTGTTTATCTTTCAATTCGGCTTTTAAAATATGACAAATAACAACTGAAAATTCTTACTTAATTTAACTTTTGATTTATTATTATTATTATATTAGTAGTAAATTGATTAGTCACATCATTACTTGATTAATATTCATAGTAATTTGCTGTAGTTTCACGTGGAACGCAAACCGTGAGGACTACACCTTTTGCCGATTGATAATATAGATTTCGGAGATTTAGGCATCAAATTTTCTGTCAGACATGTGACTAAATAATTTACATATGATAGGTTTGACAAAATTAGTTTGGCTTGGTCCGACCCAACTTAAAATTAACGAGTTTAATTTGAGTTGATAGAATTTCGGGTTAGTTTTTACAAAATTTTGAGCTTTGGCTTAAGCTCGACTTTAGGTTGGTTGACCCAAAAATTATTATTATTTTAAATAAAAAACGTTGTTTTGAGTAAATAACGTCATTTTTAATTTTTTAAAAGTAAATTATATAGTTAATCGGGCTAGATAAGGCTTAGGCCCAACCTCAATTGAGCTAAATAGGGTTGAAGGCCCTAAATTCTATATTCCAATCAAGCTTAGGTTGAGCCTAGATTCGAACACATATTTTGTGCAGGGCTCGAATTTAAGTGAGCTTAAGTCTAGCTCAGTCCGTTGTCATCTCTACATGTGAATCTTGTATTATTCTTTTTTTAAGAAGATAATATAAATTAAATTAGGTTTGATATATTAGATTTGATTTGAAATTAATGAATCAAGCTCGAGCAGCTTGAATCGACTTTATTTGTAAGGGTTTAGTATGTTCTATTGTCATCTCTAAATTAAATAGACAAATTTAAATGTAATGATTTATTAGATAAGTCTAACTTTTTGTTGTGAGTTAAAATTTTTACTATATCATAATGTCAACTTTAAAAAACAAGAAAATATTCTATTTTATCACTAAAGCAAACTCTTCACTCGTTAAAGATATGAGGTGTTTGGCAAATAACTTATCAGCTGTTTTTTGTTTTAGCATTTTGTATAGTTGTTCACTTTCATTCTTAAATAGTACTTGAAGGTTTAGTATATTTCGCACTTTAATTTTGGGCAATTTTGTTAACGAGTCGGGTTGAACTCGAACTTGTGGAGATGATAATGAACTAGTTGAATTCCAGTCATTTTTTTATATCCAACTCGAAGTTCAATCAAACTAGAAACATTATATTTGAGACCAAACCAGTCGAAATTTACATGCTCGAAAGTAATTATTCATCAAAATACAAGACATCATTTCGTATATTAAATAGGTTATGATTTAAGCTTTGTCTAAGTCGATCCAAAATTTAGAAAAATCTCGACTCAAACTCAATTTGAAACTCTTTTGAAACTAATTAAAAAAAAATCAGTAAACTCAAATCAAATCATATGTAGAATCAAACTTAAACCCCTTTCCCATTTCTACTCAGCATGCATGCCATGCAATGTAAGAGCCCTTATATGCACGGAAGACCTTTTCTTGCTTTTCTCGTGACCGATAAAGCTTAGTGGGACTTTGGTGTTTCTTAGCTCAGCATTTGGTGGGAAGCAAATCGGTATCATTTGTTAATTATTATCTTTTTGATTAGTTCATCCTTATCTACCGCTTGCTTTTCTTGGAAGTTTCTTTGGATTTTTATACAAATATGCTCGACAATTAGGCTCAAACTTGGCCCGACTTGATCCGGCTCGAGACCTAATCGATGTCCAGTTCTTTGGATTTTGATACAAATAGGTTTAGCAGTTTGGTTTGGGCTGATCAATAATTAGGCCAAGCCCAGGTTGACCAAACCTCGGTAATTTGTTTTTTAAAATCAGGCCTAATATGACCTAACTCGCTTAAAGCTCAATCAATGGGCTAGTTCTTTAGATTTTGATACAAATAGGCTTAGTACTTCGGCCTGGCATAGCGCAGGCTGGTCAACAGTGACCAAGCCTTGGGCTTTTAAAAAATAGGCCTAATGTTCGAGCTACCTAGACCTAACTCAACCTAAAACTTTACTTATATAAGCAAAATGATATTGTTTTGAATAAAACGACATCGTTTTTTATTTTTTATTTAAAAAAATGTTGGATTGAGTTAAGTCAGACCAAGTTTTGAGTTATTGGAGTGTAAGCTCAAGCATAAACTATAGAGTTAGGCTTGAGCCAGCTTAACTCGGTTTGACTCACTGGCATCTCTAAATAAAAAAAGACTTTGTAGACTGTAATTAGTTGCTCTAAAGACTTGTTTAAGAGTCAATTTGGCTTTCATTAGATTTTGGCTTTAGAGGTTATCATTTAGAGGTAAGACTCTCCACCGCCTCTAGTAGGTTAAGGGTTAGAGATAGGTTACGACTTAATTAAGAGTGAATATATATTGTATATGTCAATATTAATTAGTCGGAAGATATTACTTAATTTTAAATAATTAATTCGTGAAATGGCTTATCATTAAGAGATGATAATCCGGCCCAAGTCCAACCTAAAGTCAACAGGTCATTTTGCCCACACTCGGCTCATGACTTAAAGAAAAGTGGTAAAACGAAGCCTTTTTATTTTTAAAAATAATAACAATAAGATCGGGCCCGTCCACAGGCTGGTTTGCCTATGGTCGAACTGGGCCACGGGTCGGGCACTTCCGACCTGGTCAAGCTCATTGTTATCCCTCTCATCATATACATTTAATTAAATAAAAATGTATAATGTATGGACTGTTACATATATGTAGTAATTTATTCAACTGTGCATCTAAATCATAATGGTTACATGTTTCACATATACAAATAATTGCAAACTGTGATATATTAAAATTAGGGATCGTAGAAAGCTAATGGCCTAATTCGCTCCAGGTTGATTTGAAATTAACGGATCAAGTTCTAGTTGATTGAGTTTTGAGTTAGGCTTGAATTTGAAAACCAACCCTAATGACTTGAGCAACCACCTTCCACTACAAAACATTTTTTTTTTTTTGTTAGCCCACGAGGTGTGCTAAAAGGGTCCTAACTATGGGAAGACGCCTTTAAGCCATCCACTCTCAGACTAATCCTCGCTCGCACCCGGTCAGCCCGTAAGGGGTAAAGTGCTGGCCAAACAAATTTTTCCATTTCCAGGATTAGAACTCGAGACCTTTGGTTAAGGGATGAGAGTGCTGAACCACTCACACCAACCTGTTTGGTTCCACTATGAAACAATTTCATTTCAAATAATTTGAGCGATTCAGGCTTGACTAGACTTCGGATCAAATTTAACCTGCCAATTAGAGGGTTAGGTCAAGTGTGGCTAGGCCTGTTGTCATATATAAATTATTTAACAATTTTTTAAACAAATTACAAATTTAATTTAATTAATATTTATAAATTTAACATGCACTTACTCACAATTTATCATCTTTTAAATCGTTAAAAGTGAGAGAAATACAAGAAGGGTTAGTTATTTAGAAAGCACCTTGTTAATTATTTGGTTATTGCCAAGAATCATTGTAATTTGATATTGGATTTAAATTCAGAATTTAATTTTGAAAAGAAATAGCCAACTTCTATGTTATTTCCCCAAACTTCAACATAATGAGAAATTGAAGTTAAATCACAACCCTTGGATGGCAGGATGAGTTTGGCTGCACGTACTTAAATGTGCGTAAGCCCCTTAAAGAGTTTGAGTTCCTTACAATATAAGGGCATTGTTTGTAAGCCCTTCAAGAGTTCCTGTAACATTGGAAAGTAAAACCCCATATATAGCATCTTAAAGGACTGCAAGGACAGAACAGCAAGTTTGAATCTAAAACAAATGATTCAGACAGGAATATAAATCCCCAAACAACAAAAATGACACGGTTTAGACTCAGAGGCCAACATAACAGACAGAATATAGATGACGTCCCATAAAAGCAGCTATCAATTTGTTAGTTCCATAATAGCAGAAACGATGTCACCATCTGCACCTTTGAGAGCTTTAACAGCCCTTGATCTTGATACCCCAGCTTGGGTCATAACCAACTCAATGTCCTTGGGCTCAACACCAGTCTCATCTACTTCTTCGTCATCTTGAGCAATGCTTGACGGCTCGGGCTTTGATGCTGCAGCACTTGCATTAGGAACCCTGAACTGCTCTGCTGCCTGAGTTTGGAGTTGAGAGCTCAAATCCTCAATCTTTGCCTCCCCAAAGATGACATACGTATCTGAAGTGGGACTCTTGAAGACGTCTGGTTTTGAAATAACAAACATGATCTGCAAAATCAGTTGAAATTTAACATTCAGTCATGAGGCATGATAGACAATAGGGTTACAGAGATGACTGAAAGCAAAGGGAACAGCTTCGAGAAACTGATCATTTACGTTCTTGCTTTTTTTGACAGTGACACGACTGACACCAGGAATTGGCTTCATTCCAAGTTTCAACATTGCCTTACGACTCTTCTTCTCACTTCTGCTCTGCTTAGAGCGACCACTTGCATCTCCTTTCTCTGAAGAAAGGAATTGTTATAAGTTGATTAACAAACCATGCCCAGCTGAAATGTAGTTGGACATCCGTATGCTTAAATCACTTCAAGTCATTCACATAATGAACGTACATGTATCCATTTAAGGAAAAAAACACTGGATTGTTTCTGAAAAAACAGTTCCTAACATAATTTTTGAAATTGACTGTTTTCAATACAAAAACCAATGATGAAAGGTGCTCATAAAACACTCACAAGTTCGACTTAAGTTTCTTCCATCAGTAAGTAGGATGATATCAACCTCCAGGCATTCAAAGTCAAATTTCAATTAAGCCATTTGTTAATAAATACTTTTAAAACAAGACAAAATATAACAATATAATTTTGGTAACTCGGAAGAGGGAGAAATGTCAAACCCCTAGAGTAAACTGCCTCTCAGCCCATTGTGGCATATAACAGACAGCAACAAACGTAGGCTACAAAATCATTGAGAAAATCTAACCACCTTCAGCATCTTCATCATCCTTGTCATCCTCCTCATCCTCATCAGTATCCTCCTCATCCTCGTCATCCTCAATCACTGGCTCATCAGGCTGCAAAGTTGTATTTCACAGTGTTATACCAGACCATCAGAATAAATGATCAGGTTGCAGACATAGATTTTAATTGCTATTTGAACAAGAAATAATACAGACTTAATGTTGAGGCATGAAAGATAACCCCCTTTGAAAAGACCACAAGTACAAATGGAATGCACAATCCTACATCCAACTTGAAACAATAAGTTGTTCTTATAAACAGAAATCACCTGTCAGGCCCTACACTATCAAGGTAAAAGTCAGGCCATCATAACAAGCATAAAGAAAAAGAATCTGAAATTAAAAAGGAGCTACATTATTCCGACTTTTAGAATCCTGTTAGGTAAAAAAATCAAGGTAAATGAAGTTAATCATTTTCCTACCCGCAACATACACTAAAGAGAACTAAAATGTCAAAGCCACCAATTTCCAGTCCCATTCAATACAATCAAGATTTGTTGAATGAGTCTAACGCATCCAAGAAAACATTCACTTGCCGGTATTCTAGATCACAACAAGTCAGTAGAATTTGGGAGATGCTTGAAGGGCACAATTACCAAGTATAGCTATTCCAAAACCTAAATCACTAACCAAGATGGAGAAAAGTCTAGTAGAACTTACCTACCAATGCATTTGATAGGTAAAATCTACTAGACTTTCCACCACAATGGAAAGTGATCATTTCTATTTACTTATCACAAAAAAAACACATAATAATCGTCACATATGATTCAAGAACTATGAGAATAACAAACATAAAATAGTAAAGGGTGAAACTTTAGACATATTAAATTAGTAAACAAACTTGATTCCACAAAAGTCACTTCTGTTCATCCGTTTCCTCATAAAACCCCTTAAAATTTCGAAGGCACGAAAGCTCCAGCTATAATAAACAACTTCCGTCAAAGTATCAAGACAACAAAGAACCAATCAGGCACATTCATGTAGACAAATACAGAAATGAACATATATACATATGCATACACAGAAACAGAAAGAGCGAGAGTAGATACGTTGAGGTTTTGTTGCTCGAGATGGGTAGCGAGGAGCTCCTCTTGGGTCTGAGCAGTCATGGTTTCGTCCTCTTTTTGCTTCTAGAGACGCGCAAGCACAGGCCTTCAAACCCTAAATACCCGATTTCGGAGAGCAACCGATTCCTTTATATAGGAATTGTTTCGGGTCGGGATCTGGGTTCAAGTTTCATTTCTCTTAATTGCTTTGGATTATGGATTATGCATTCATTAGGTCTCTTAGAGCAAAACAGAAAGGACATTGGCCATTTATAATTTAGTTTTTTATTTTTTTATTTTCTTATATTATAATTTTGTTATTAATAAAATAAAATAATTTTATTGTTTGATTTAATTTTATAATTATTTAAAAATATTTTTAAATTTGCTAATTATTTATAAATATTTTTATTTAATATTTTTAAAATACATAAATTTAAAATTATAATATATTTATTTAAGAAATAATTTATTTTTACGTATTACAATTTTAATTAAAATAAAAATTATAAAAATTTTACCTATTTAATCTGACTTAAAACCTAATCAAAGTAAAATTTATTTCTTAACTTCCAATTAGGTTCAATTGAAAAGTCACTAAAACAAATACAACAAATGACATATAAAAATTATGGTGTTAGTTAGGGTTTTTTTTTTTTTTGATACAAGGGAAAACAGAAAAATAAAGACAAATTACAAATGACGTCGGGGAAGCGTACCCCGAGCTAAGTCCTCTAGAAGGAGAGTGTTACACCCAAGATGGGCAATGTCAAAAAAGGTGAGCCCCAGGCTCAAAGTAAAAGCATGCGCCGCAAGCCAGTCCGCGCACCGGTTACCCTCTCGGTAAGTGTGTCGAAGGAGAACAACCCAATTCCGGATCAGGAGCTCATTGATGCCCCGGACAAGAGGATTGAGCATGAGAGAGCGCTGCGGCCCATCCGAGAGGAGCTCAACCACCACCAGAGAGTCCAGTTCCAGTACCACACGTCGGAAACCAAGGTTCCAGGCCAAGAGGAGACCCGAGTAGACACCCCAGAGCTCTGCCGTAATGGGGGGGCATCGGCCGATAAGTTGAGCAAAACCTCCAAGCCAAGCTCCACTACTGTCCCGAATAAGAGCCCCTGCAGTGGCCAAGGATGTGTCCCTGCAACAAGCACCATCCGTATTCAACTTAACCCACCCTGAGATAGGCGGGCACCACCCACTACAGCGGTCAGAACGCGGCCGAGGGGCCAGCTGTGCGCGGCTAAGCGACGCAGAAGACAGGGAACTGAGGCGGACAAAGTTAAGCACAACGAATGCGGGAGAGCTAGGCCAGGAAAATTGAGTGTCGAAAATAGCCGAATTGCGCCAGATCCATAGGTACCAACAGGCAGTCCCAAACACGGCTGCCCACTCAAGGCCCGAAACCAAGTGAAGGTGGTTAAGGTTAGTGAGGAGCCAATCAGGGCAGCTACTAGTGAAGAAGGTGGAAGGGAGGACGTGCGAAGGGAAGGAACGCCATAGAGTCAATGCGAGGGGGCAGTCACGAACAATATGAAGTGAGGTCTCCTCCAACTGACAGTGGTAACACGCTGTGCTCGTAGTAAGGTGCCGTCGAGCACGTTGCTGATTAGAGAGGAGACGGTCACGAGCCAACAGCCAGAGAAATGAACGAATGCGTTGCGGCCCGGCCCACTACCAAATGGAAGACCATAGGCGATCGGGGTGGGCCCGGTTGGGTTCTATTAGCAACGAGTAGGCAGACGCGGTAGTGAAGATGCCAGAAGGGGAAGGGCCCCAAACGAGTTTATCAGCACCAAGGTAAGACTTGGGGGGAAAGGTGCCCGTGATGGCCATCCAGATAGGGGAGGGAAGCAGCGGTTGAAATTGAGACTAGTCCCATTGGCCATGGGAATCAACGAATTGGTGAACGCGACGGTCAAGGGCCGAGTCAGGGATAGGGAGGAGAAGATGCTGTGAAAAAGGGCCCACATTGGCTACCCAAGGATCAAGCCAAAAACGAGTCCGAAGCCCGTCCCCAATCATCCACCGCAGTCCACTGAGGACGTTGGGCCAGATGGCCCGAATGCTTCGCCACACCATGGAGCCGCCTGTTTGAGGTATATTAGAGGGGGTACGGGTGGCATCAAAGTGATATTTGGCTGATAAAATCTGGACCCATAGAGCGTTGGGTTTCGTAAGCAGGGCCCACCCTAACTTGGTAAGCAACGCATCATTAGTGGCACGGATGTTCCGGATCCCTAAGCCACCCATGTCTTTCGGTAGGCAAACTTGTGACCAGGGGACAAGGGGAATCCGTCGAGTGCCCGGGGAGGAGCCCCATAAAAAGGCACGGAAGATCTGTTCCAATCCATCACACAAGCCTCGAGGAAGTCGAACCATTTGCATCGTGTAAGTAGGTAGAGCAGAGAGGACCGACTGGATCAAAGTGATGCGGCCTGCAAAAGACAAAAGGTTGGCGCGCCAGCCAGAAAGACGGTGGTGAACCTTGTCGAGGATATACTGGTAAGTCTTTTTAGTGACTCTCTCATGAAGCAATGGAACTCCCAGGTATCGCCCGAGGTCTGGAGTCTGAGTAAAGCCCAGAGCCTGGCTAAGGGTAGTCGCCATAGTCGGGGAAATGTTCCGAGAAAAGCAGATGCGGGATTTAGCTTGACTAACGCTTTGCCCTGACGCAGCACAAAACGTGGCCAAGGTGTCCCTGATGACAGTGGCCTGATCCAGGTTAGCATGAGAGAACAAAATGAGGTCGTCAGCAAAAAAAAGGTGAGAGAGGGGGGGGCTATTGCGGCTTAACGTGATAGGCGCCCAACGGCCGCCGGCCACGGAACGGGTAATGAGATGGCCAAGGCGCTCCATACACAGCACAAACAAGTAAGGCGAGAGAGGGTCACCTTGACGAATACCGCGAGAGGGGGTAAACGCGTCGCCCAGGGTGCCATTCCAGTTGATCTGCATAGTCACCGTAGAAACGCACTTCATGATGAGAGTGATAAGGGTACTCGGGATACCTATGGTATGAAGAGTATCTTGGATAAAATCCCAAGAAAGACGGTCGTAAGCTTTTTCCAGATCGACTTTAACCGCCAAAAAGCCCGTTTTACCAGTTTTGCGCCTCATGGAGTGGATGGCTTCCTAAGCGATAATGATGTTGTCCACAATATGCCGGCCGGGGACAAAACTACACTGGGTGGGGGTGACAAGCTGATCCAGGTGGGGTTTAAGACGGTTGACAATGACTTTAGTTATAGCTTTGTAGAGAACCGTACACAACGCAATAGGACGAAACTGAGAAATCACTTGCGGAGAGGGAGTCTTGGGAAGGAGGACTAAGATGGTACGATTCAGGCCTTGTTCCCAAATTTCATGGCTGAAGGTTTGCTGGATGAATAAAACGAGGTCCGCCCCAATGTGATCCCACTGGGATTGGAAGAAAAGAGCAGGGAATCCATCAATGCCTGGCGCCTTGTGCGGATTCATGTTGAAGATAGCAGCCTTAACCTCCTCAGGAGAGACGGGGTCGAGCAGATCAGTATAAGCCTGAGGAGGGAGAGCGGGGAAAGAACCGGGAGGGAGAAGGGAAGGCTGGTTATCCAGGCCGGGGGTGTACAGGTTAACAAAAAAATTGCGAGCGATCCGGTGAATGCCCTCAGTATCCAAGCTGGCCTGACCATTGGCATCCCGGAGGTAGTGGCAGTGCTGGGTACGCCGGCGGCTCGACGTTATCGCATGGTAGTATCTGGTGTTCCGGTCTCCGTGCGCGAGCCATTGGCTACGCGATTTTTGGTGCCAAAAAAGCTCTTCTTGAACGAGGACTTGTTCAAGCTCCCGTTGCAGAAAAACTTCCAGGTCACGCAGAGAATCTAAGGATTGTGGTCTAGACGGATTTGAATACCCCGAAGACGAGCCATAAGGCGCCGTTTGCGACGAAAAATGTTCCCAAAATATCTGGCGCTCCACTGCTGAAGTTCGGAAGCCAAAATGTCGAGCTTAGCCGGAAACGAAGTAGAATGAGGGTGCCAGTGGTCCTGTATAGTTTGGGTAAACTGATCATGAGTCAACCAAGCAGCCTGAAAACGAAAAGGTCGAGAAACCGGGGAGTGAGCTAGAGGGGCCGCGAAAGTGACCAGGAGGGGCCGGTGGTCAGACTTCAGGAAGGGAAGGGAATGGACAAACGTGCGAGGGAATGTTTCCACCCAGAGATCCGAGCCGAATGCACGGTCAAGGCAGGCGCGAAGGGAACCCCTCCGCCAAGTGAATTTGGGGCCAATAAACCCGAGATCATGAAGCTGGCAACTGTGCATGCAGTCTCGAAAAGGAGGAGTAACGCCGGAACGGAGGCGGGAACCACCACGGAGATCATCTGCGGCCAATTTGGCATTGAAATCGCCGCCGAGAAGCCAAGGCAGCGAAGAAGACTGGGCAATGTAATGGAGATGGTCCCACAGGAAGTGTTGGAAAGAGTATGTGGGACTAGCATAGATAGCAGTGAAAACAAATGAGGTACATGCCCACTGAATCTGGGTATGAATGAATTGGCGATGGGATATCAGGATTTGAACTTGGGTGCCTGGATTCCATAATAGCCAGATGCCGCCGGAGAAGCCAACAGCTTCCACGCGAAAGGACTGGGTGAAGCCCAGGCGGTGAATAACTTTCTGAGCACGAGATCCACTGATGCGAGGTTCCATCAAAGCAACCAGGATTGGTTTATGAGTACGAATATACTCCTTGAGGATGGCCGGGAATGATTTGCCCCCAGCCCCTTGACAATTCCAGAGGAAAATAGACATAAAAATGCTGGAGGAAAAGTAGGGCCTAGGACTCGGGGGGGCCAACCCCGGGGCTACTATGTCCCTCGACTGGGGCAATCACATAAGTCTCAACTAGGTCAGTCATCTTGGAATCAAGGCCAACAGGGTCTTCAGTGCCTGAGGAGGGAGAGGTCGGAGGGTCGGGAGGCCGCGGAGGGGGAGAGAGGTGGTAGGGTGGCGCTAGTGTAGGACACAC
>JAOSBK010000204.1:1690396-1702209 GCA_027568895.1 Erythroxylum shatona
GAAGAAGGAGAGGATAGCGCAGCAAGGAATTAAAGCTGTAGCAAAGGAGTCGGTAATACTCTTCATCTTGTTTATGTCTATTATTATCCTTATACCATATCATGTATAGAATGGCATAATGATTTGGATATATTGCTCCCGCTGAAAATAAGATTTCTAAAAAGTTTTGAAATCTACCGGTTTTTCAAATATGGCATGTTTTCTTTTCCCTATCCAACATTCTAATGATATTAGGGTTTTAGTTTATGATTTCTTGTGTTTGTTGAATTAAATTGCATAAGCTTGAAACTGAAGTCTCATTCATAGATTAGATATACCAAGATGGAGGAAGAGCATAAAGGAAGAGAAAGAAGTATATTTAGAGATATAAGACGCTATTACTGCAAATATTGTGGTATTTGCAGATCCAAAAAGACTCTTATTACGTCTCATATACATTCTATACACAAGGAAGAAGAAAAGAGGTGTGAAAAAAGAGTTGATGAGGAAATTAAATCCAATGATAATACATGCCAAGAGTGTGGTGCTTTCTTCAATAAGCCTGCTTATTTGAAACAGCACATGCAAAGTCATTCACTTGAGGTACTTCTATTCTAGAAGATGTTGATAGCTGTTCTAAACACTTGAAACTAGAGGAATGAAGAAGTATCATTTGGGTTTAATTATACTTCTTTCATTATTAGGTTAATATTAGTATTTTTGGATGTTATTGAATTAGTAATTTTGCAGGAATTCATTCTTTTGTTAATGACAAAAAAATTGGATGTGGCGTGAAGCATTGGATCCCAATATCAGAACTCCAAAATGCGCGAGGCTAAAAGTATGGACTTGAGTGGACCAGTATCAGGATGGGTGACCACCTGAGAAGCTCCATCAAGCGAGCCTCAATCACGTGTGGGTTTAATTTGAGGTTTGAAGGCTTATTTGAATTGGTATTGAACTTTGTTTTAGCTATCTACGGAATATTATTAATAATACTTATGTATGCTTGTGATTTTGTAGCGACCTTTTACTTGTCCAGTTGATGACTGTTATGCCAGCTATAGAAGGAAAGACCACCTAACTCGCCATCTTATACAGCATGAAGGGAAAGTCTTCAGGTGTCCAATTGAGAGTTGCAATCGTGAATTTTCATTCGCTGATAATGTGAAGAGACATGTGAGAGAACTGCATTGTGCAGACTCCCCCTCTGTTAGTCAGGAGGAGTATGCATGCCCAGAAGCAGGTTGTGGCAAGGTGTTCAGATATCCTTCTAAGCTGAAAAAACATGAAGATTCACATGGCAAGTCATTTGCCCATACAATTCTATTATACTCTTTCCTGTTTTAGTATTTGTCTGTTTTGCGGGGACATTCATACAGATGGTCGCAGTCATGTGCTGGAATAGTTGTTCTTGTAGAAATAGTAGAATTTGTGTTCCTTCTCCATTCTGGCTTTCGGTGGACACTTTAAAGCATATGGAATTCTTGCAACTTCCCTGCTGATGTAATTCTGCTAATAATCGTTTCATTGCAGTTAAACTGGATTCGGTAGAGGCAATCTGTTTGGAACCAGGGTGTATGAAGTATTTTTCCAATGATAAATGTTTAAAGGCCCATGTCAAGGCCTGCCACCAGTATATTACTTGTGAGGTTTGCGGGACTAAACAGCTAAAAAAGAACATCAAGAGACATCTCCGATCTCATGAAGGAGGAGGCACCTTGGCCGAGAGTATTAAATGCCATTACAAGGATTGCCAACATAGATTTTCAACTGTAAGACACTTTCATTTTTGATTTGCATTGCTCGTGCTCTAAATCGTGATTGAAATAATCTTTGATTGATTCTTTTGCCCAGAAAACAAATCTTAATCGGCACGTAAAGGTAGTGCACCTTCAAGTCCGCCGTTTTGCATGTGGGTTTAAAGGTTGTGACGCGAGTTTCGCATACAAGCATGTTAGAGACAATCATGAAAAATCTGGGTGCCATGTCTATACTCCAGTAAGTTTCCTACTTTATTTGGAGACATCATCAAGCTGGGACCTTAATGTGTGCTGCAGAAGAACTGATATTTGATCTTGGTACAGGGTGACTTTGAATCTTCTGATGAGCAATTTAGGTCCAGACCAAGAGGTGGGAGGAAGAGGAAATTCCCAACAATTGAAACGTTGATCAGAAAGAGGGTTGCTCCCCCAACTGAATTGGACGATTGCCACTCTTGGTTTCACCCAATGGAGACTCGAGCAGAGTCTTGAACATCTGTGCTGCTCTTCAACCAGATCACTTTGTAGATAAGTATAGATTCTAACTACTATTTTAGGACCATATGTATAGATGATTATAGGGTTTGGCTTTTGAGTGAACTATCTGCTAAGATTGATTGCTACTACTGTATGACGATATAGATAAATCGTATGAAAATAATGACACCTTTTTGTATGTATGATTTTGAAGTTTTGAGTTGAATTTCAAAGTTTTCATATTCAAAGCTTATGCAAATCTATACAACTTCTATGGAATAGCAAAGCATACATGGAATTATTATCCAGTGGCCTGTTTCAAAGATTCAGTTTACAGGAATTACAACAGAGCATCTGAAAGATTCTGTCTATATTGGAAACTTACAAATCAATCAATCAATCTAAATTCAACACTCACCAACTGAAGAGATGATAATTCTTCTTCATATTGTTCTATACAAAAAAATTGGAACGTAGATTGTTACTTTAAACTGAAGGTACCAACACCAGATTTCTGAGCATATTCATTGATGACTTCTGCAATATAAAATCGCCAGCCCCTTGCCATCTCTTCAAGAGAAATTGGTTCTACGAGATCCCGAATGTGTCTTTTAAACCTCACTTCTACCTTATCTGATACCTCTTCTGCCTCCCTGCTCAGGTGATAGTTATGTTACGTATACTCTATGAAGTTCAGATTGAATGTTCCAATGCATTATGAGTTTCCAATTTGCTCACCTCTTATAGATGTTCAAATCATTTAAGATTAGCGGAGATGATTTCGGATAATCGTCCAGAATTAGTAACAACAGCGGAGGAAAAGGGAGCTGTAAACAGTGACAAGCATATCAGCATTCATTGCAAGTCAAATTTCTAGATGGCCATCTTCCATGTCTTACCATTGTATCAACAAGTAGCTTGAGAGGTCCATTAAGACCGACAGGAATAAAGGAACATTTGACAGTAATTCCTGCCCTCCCTCCAGCAGCATCTTCATCTGAATCCAACTCGACCAAAACGTGAACTAACCTCTCATTAATTTTCTTAATCTCATCTAACAGAAGCTGTAAAAGGAAACACAACCCAAATTGGTAGCTAAATCAGATGTTAAAAGGATTCTTAAGCCTCAAAATCTGCTAAAATTCATCAGAAAAGCATACTGTTTTAGTTGACTTTTGGCTGCCATCGGTAACAGCAGTAGAACTCCCTGAGAAATTAAAACACGAAAATCAAACTCAAATGTTCATATATGCAAATCCAAGTACAAACTCGTCATCATATGAGAAAGAAACATAAAAAAGAAATGCATTTCATATATAGATCGGATTCTGCATTTCATTTAAATTCGTCCTTGCCTGATGTATCTGAACAAGTTATCTTGTGCCCATCTAAAGAAACAGTCACATAGTCTTCATCCATCGTCCTGAGCAAAGAAAATTACAATAAGAATTTGTTACGTAACTATTAGCAAATCAAAACAATATTTCTTGAAACCATTGCATGATTCCAATATTCAGGAACTTTTCTCACCTAATCTCAAGTCAAATTAAAAGAACCAAAACACAAACCCGAACAAGAAAAGTTACAGAAATTAACCGAAGAAACACATAAAAAGTTGAGATATAAACCGAAAAGTTTAGAACTTTCTCTAATTTTTCTTTTCCGTACTCCGATCCCTTTCGGTACTTAGTTAAAGACTCCAAGCACGAGATAAAAGGGAGGGTTGTGGAAAAAGAATGGTTCTTTGATCCAACAAATCTCTGTAAAACCTCTGCTCTGTTCATGAAGTCCAAATACCCACATACCGGAACAACTAAAAGTTAAAGAAATTAACGAAAGAAGTGCAAAAGATTGTTTATACTTACTAGTTCAAGGCTTCAAGCTGGAGATAAAAGCGAGGGATGTGGAAGAGACTGGTTTTTGATCGACCAAACTCTGTTAAAAGCCTGTTTCTGTTCAAGGAATCCGAGGATAAAAGAAGGAATCAAAGAAGAAGAAACAAAGAACAAGAACGTAATCAGTAGAGCAAGAAAAATTGGAGAAAGCAACAAAACCAAGAAGAAGAAGAAATGTGGGAAACCGTTCAGGGGTTTGAGCGGGAACGTTCTGCTTCACTGAAGAAGACGAAGTTAGCTATATATATAGCATGCAAAATTTGGACTCAATAATATTTTATTATAAATCTATTTCCACCACCGCTTTTAGAGAATTTTATATTTAGTTTTTAATTTTATAAAATAAAAATGGTTTTATAAAATAAAAATTATTTAATTTAAAATTGCAATTTTTATTTAAGAATAATTTTAAAACTTTTTATTTTAATGGCATATAAAAAGTTTTATTTATTGTTAACTCGAGATTTATTTGAGGTAATATTATAGTATTCTATGTTTAAAACTTAATTTTATTAAATTGTACGTGAAGTTATTTATTTGAGGCAATTTCATGTCATTTTTTAATTACATGTTACTCTTTTTTTATGTAATGATTTTAGGTTTTATTTTATTATGTTAATAATTTTCTTGTAAATTTCTAAATACAAGAAAATTTTTATTTGGTTACTTAAAAGGAATTTCTTCTAAAAAATGCTTTAATTATCAAATGTTTTATAATTTTAAACGAAAATATTTAAATTAATATGGTGAAATTGCACTTCATATGTTTAACAAAATCTTTAGTTAAAAATTTAAATTTGTTTAACAAAATATTTTAAAATACAATGGTGGAATTTTTCTTTAGATGAATTAAGCGTTAAGTGTGTACAATATGGAAATGTCGTGAAGGCTTCATACGATTCTCAACTTTATAGGGTTTTTATTTTTTCCTGAAGATGACAAATGCAAAGAAGTTGAATTCGGTTATGTCACTTTAATTATGTTTTCATGTTATTACATGTTGAATTTTTATTAATCTGACCCTTTCTATGTTAAGAACTATTCTATAATTTTAACATTTTAAGTTTATGTTTTGTATAAATGCATGACTAAATATTACATCTATGTCTTGTATGAATATTTATAAGTTTATGTTTGGTTAACCTTTTGATTGAATATTTTATTAATTATTTAATGTTAATATCGTAGATACATAGATTCATTATCAGATTTTAAATCATATTTTGATGATGAATTGATGAAGGTAATCATTATTTTTCTAATTGGGAGAAAGAACAAAAAATTTTATCAGGTCATGATTTGAGCGTTAGACTTTTAAATGTGAATCATACAAAGATTTATAAAAACTTAAGAATGAATAAGATAATCTTTCTGAGCTTACGTGATGAGTTGAAGATTTTAAGAAGTTTAAAAGAATCATTCATTTGATTGTAAAGGAAAAGGTATAAATTTTCTTGATAACTACAAGGCACATTAAGACAACTAAAATTAATGTAGAACGCTTTCAATTTTTGACGTAAACAATTTCAAAGTACTATTTAAAAGTCTTATATGTGGTTAATCATCTTATAAAATGACTCATTACCCCACCTTATACCAATATACCTCTTGAGATTCAACATAATTCAAAAAAAAAATTTCAAATTTTCAGGCACATTAATATATTTAATTACTATTTTAATTATGTTCTTATCTTTAATGATTATTTTAATAGTATATTCTTTTTAGGATTATATAGGGACAATAAATGGTACACATATTGATGCTTATGTTCCGATATATCGATAAATAAATACTATACAAGGGTAAAGGAACTAATCCAATCCGATCCGTTTCAAAATATTATGTGCTATTACGCATTTGACATACATTTACATATGTAATGAATGAATGAGAAAGTATCGTAAATACTTATCGGGTTCTTTTGAAAACAGTAACAAATCTAACGAATTAATTTCTTATGCCTTTACAAAATTTTATATTATTTTAAGTAAACATAGTAATTATGTTTAATTTTTATTCACTCTTTATTAATATTATATTCTTTACATGTTAGATAAGTTCTATTTGATTAATCCAGGCTATATCATATCAAAGTGAGATATATTATTTGCGAGATCATAGAAGAAGACGAATATCTCAGGGTCCACATAAATTGTGTTAACTACATGCATTTTTCTTTGAGAAATATTATTAAAAGATGTTTTAACATTTTAAAAGTAAGATTCTCTGTACTTTTAAACATGTCGAGTTATGATATAAAGAAGTAAAAATATATTATCATTGCATGTTGTATTATGCACAATTATATTAAAATGTATAGATAAAACGATGAATTATTTGAAAATTGTACTAAAATAAAAAGCAAATTAGATAAAGTTCGGTTCTCAAGTGAAGTATAATATTAGTACATACAACTTCAAAGTATGTCTTAAAAGTGAGGTGCAATTGCTAGACCATTCCCGACCATTGAAATGTTGATCAGAGGGTTGCTTCCCCAACTGAATTGGACGATTGCCACTCTTGGTTTCATCCAATGGAGACTCGAGCAGAGTCTTGAACGTCTGTGCTGCTCTTCAACCAGATCACTTTGTAGGTAAGTATAGATTCCAACTACTATTTTAGGACCAAAGCGAACATGGAATTATACAAAACTATACTTCTTCTGTTGAATAGCAAAGCGAACATGGAATTATTATCCATAGTGCCCTGCTTCAAAGATTCAGTTACAGGAATTACAACAGAGCATCTGAAAGATTTTGTCTATATTCCATACTTACCAATCAATCAATCCAAATTCAACAACTGACCAACTAAAGAGATATGATCATTCTTCTGCATAGTGTTCTATACAAAAAAATGTGGATCATAGTAGGTTGTTACTTCTTTGAACTGAAGGTTTCATAACCATATTTCTGACCATGTTCATTAATGACTTCTGCAATATAAAATTGCCAAGTCCCTGCCATCTCTTCAAGAGAAGCTGGTTCTGAGAGTTCCCCAACATGCCTGTTAAACCTCAGTCTTACCTTCTCTGCAAACTCTTGAGCCTCCTCCCTGCTCGGGTGATATTTACATTACATATCCTAAAAATGAAGTTGGGACTGAATGGTCCAATGCATTGTGAGTTTCCAATTTGCTTACCTCTCGTAATCACTTAAGATTACTGGAGATGATTCTGGATAATCGGCCAGAATTAGCAACCGTAGTGGAGGAAAAGGCATCTGTAGACAGTGACAAGCATATCAGCATTCATTGCAAATCAAATTTCAAAATGGCCATCTTCCATGTCTTACCATTGTATCAACAAGTATCTCGAGAGGCCCACTAAGACCAGCAGGAATGAAGGAACATCTGACAGTAATTCCTTCCCTCCCTCTAGCAGTGTCTTCATCTGAATCCAACTCAACCACAACGTGAACTAACCTCTCATTAATTCCCTTAATCTCATCTAACAGAAGCTGCAAAAGGAAACACAACCCAAATGAGTAGCTAATTCAGATGTTAAAAGAATGGTTAAACCTCAAAATCTGCTAAAATTCATAAGAAATTATGAGATGGCAAGGAAAGGGAAAAGCATACTGTTTTAGTTGACTTTTGGCTGCCATCAGTAGCGGTAGTAGAACTCCCTGAGAAATTTAAGTACCAGAATCAAACTCAAATGTTCATAAAAGAAAATCAAAGTACAAACTCCTCATTATATGAGCAAAAGAACATAAAAAAGGAATGCATTTTAATTTAAACTCATCCGGAGTTATTTTACCTGGTGTATCTGAACTAGTTAACTTGTTCTCATCAAAAGAAACAACCTCAATGTCTTCATCCATCGTCCTGAGCAAAGAAGATTACAATAAGAATTTGTTACTTAAGTATTAGCAAATCAAACCAATATTTCTTGAAACCACCGTATGATTCCAATATTCGGGGCCTGTACTCACCTGATCTTAAGGTTAATTAAAAGAATTCAAAACACCCACAAACCGGAACAAGAAAAGGTTAAAGAAATTAATCGAAGAAACACATAAAAAGTTCTAAAGATATAAACCGAAAAGATTAGAATTTCTTTAATTTTTCTTTTTCCTAATCCGACCCTTTTCAGTAATTAGTAGTTCAAGACTCCAAGCACGAGATGAAAGGGAGGGTTGTGGAAAAAGACTGGTTCTTTGATCCAACAATGCTCTGTAAAACCTCTGCTCTGTTCATGAAATCCAAATACCCACAAACCAGAACAACTAAAAGTTAAAGAAATTAATGAAAAAAGTGCAAAATATTGTTTATACTTCCTAGGTTAAGGCTTCAAGCTGGAGATAAAAGCGAGGGATGCGTGAAAGACTGGTTGATCGACCAGACTCTGTTAAAAACCTGTTCATGTTCAAGGAATACGAAGAAAGGAATCAAAGAAGAAGAAACAGAGAAGAAGAACGTAATCAGTAGAGCAAGAAAAATTGGAGAAAGCAGCAAGACGAAGTAGAAGAAGAAATGTGGGAAACCGTTGAGGGGTTTGAGCGGGAACGTTATGCTTCACCGAAGAAGACGAAGTTGGCTGTATATATATAGCATGCAAAAGTTAGACTCAATAATATTTTATTATAAATCATTTTCCACCTAATGGGTTTTAGAGAATTTTATAATAATTTTTAATACAAAAAAAAAGTTCTATAAAATAAAAATATTTAATTGAAAATAAATCTTAAATTTATATTAAATTTATGTGAAAGTATTTACTTGAGGCAATTTCATGTCATTTTTAATTACATTTTTCTTTTGTTATGTTATGATTTCAAGTTTTATTTTATTATATTAATACTTTTCCTGTAAATTTATTGGACCTCTTATTTTTTCTTTGAACTAAATACAAGTTGTAATTTGTTCTATAAGTGAAGTCCTTAAAATTTCATTTAAAACTTCTTTACTATGTTTTAAAAATTTTCATTTGGCCATTTTAAAAGGAATTTCTTCTAAAAAATGTTTTAATTATCAAAAGTTTTTATAATTTTAAAGGAAATAATTTAAATTAATTTGGTGAAATTACATTTCATTTAAGAGAAATACATTCTTAAATCTAATTAGGAAGAATAAATTATTATTGTAAAAAATAATATTTAGTTAAATTTTAAATTTGTTTAACAATGTTTAAAAATATAATAATAGATTGTTTAAATTCTTTAGATAAATTGAGTGTTAAGGGTATGTAATATGAAAAGGTCGCGAAGGCTTTATGTAATTCTTCACTTTATATGAATACTTTTATAAAGTTATGCTATAGTTATATTTTCATGTTATTGCATATCAAATTTTTAATAATTTGACACTTTTATATTAAGAACTATTTCATAGTTTAAACATTTTAAATTATATTAAGTCTATATTTTGTATGAATATTTTAAGTTTATGTTTGATTAAACCTTTAGACTGAATGTTTTATTTTATTTTTTACAAGGGAAAAACTCTAAACACGATTAATCTAACTATTGCATAGTCCGCGGTATACTGCTCCTTTCTTGTCTCTTTGGATGAGTTCTTGGATTGGCAGTGGATTCTTTCTTGTCTCTTTGGATGAGTTCTTGGATTGGCAGTGGAGCTTCCTGAAGAATATGAAATCCTAGGCTAGTCATGACTACAAGGGCGTTCAGGTCATCCATGCACTGGTTCCTTTCATGATGTACGTGCTATATTTACACCTTCCAATCTCTTTGAAGTAAACCACTGATACCTGTCAATAAAAAATTATTTATATTAATCTCGATAATGGGAGAGGATAGTATGTTTATAACTTCTAAGGCGTCTATTTCTAATATGATCCGGCGATACCCAAGTGACCAAGCCAGCGTGAGGCTCGAGTGGACTCTCCAAAGTTCGGTTGTTAATGACGAGCTGTTACCAATATGCTGAAAAAACCCTCCGCACCACTGCCCGTGATAGTCTCGAATTAAGCCATCAGAGGTAGCGATGTGCGACCCCTATTTAAAAGTTTCATCCGTGTTGAGTTTGACCCATTCCTCCGGTGGTTTTGTTCATTCCACTCGACTGCCCACCAAGAAGCCCTGGTTCAGAAACACACAACTTTCTACTGCTCTCGCCTTTACTTTCCACTCCACGTACTCCATAACTGCCTTCGTACCATCTTCCGACCAAACAAACTTAACTTCAAAAAGACTTTTGTTTCGCCACGTTCAAAGCATCCAGCATGCGATTCCAAAAATAGTAGACCATCCCCCTTGCATCACCTGTGAGTGCTTCAGTAGGTTGGATTTCACGCATGCCTCCTCATCCTGATGGATTAATTCCATATTGACTACCTCCGAGGAAAATTTCCTCCAAAAAGCTAGCACTCTTGGACAATCTCGAATGATATGTAAGGTGGACTCTTCCTGTTTGCATGTGTGACAGCTGCTATATGTCGCAATATGTCTCGCCACTCTTTGTTGGTTCGTTAGGAGTTTTTTCTTAATCATGAGTCAAAGGAAAGTTCTAATCCACTGGGGTCCCGCTCATTTCCAAATTAAGGCCTAGGAACTATTATAACTATCCGGGGTGTGCCCTTCGATAATTTATAGGCTGACGCTACTGTAAATGCTTTATTAATTATACATTGTTGGTATTGTAAATTCATTGATTCATTATCAAGTTTCGAATCAGATTTTGATAGTGAATTGCTGAAGGTAATCATTATTTCTCTAACTGGGGAAGATAATAAATATTTTCATTTACGAAAACAATCATATAGAATTTCTGTTTTATCAAGTTGTGATTGGATATTAAAACTTTTGAATGAGAATCCTATAAAGATTTATGAAAACTTAAGAATGAATACGATAATCTTCTTGAGCTTATGTGACGAGTTGAAGAATTTATGAAACTTAAAGGGAATAAGTCATTTGATTGTGGTGAAAAAAAGTGACAATTTTTTTGATGACTATTGGGCATAGTAAGACAACTAAAGACAATATAGAATGCTTTTAATATTCCACCGGCCAATTTCAAAATACTTTCTCAAAGTTTTATATACAATTAATCATCTTACAAAAAGAGATATTACTCTACCTTCTTTTACTAATGCACCTCTTGAGATTCAACATAATTCAAAATTCTTTTCATATTTTCAGATACATTTATATATTTAATTATTATTTTAATATTTTATTTTATTTTTTAGGATTATATAGAAGCAATAAATGGTACATATATTGATACATATATTCCGATTGATGAACAAATATTATATAGGGGTAAAAGAACTGATTCAACCCAATGTGTCCTGCAGAAGAACTGATATTTGATCTTGGTACAGGGCAACTTTGAATCATCTGATGAGCAATTTAGGTCCAGACCAAGAGGTGGGAGGAAGAGGAAATTCCCAACTATTGAAATGTTGATCAGAAAGAGGGTCACTACCCCTACTGAATTGGACGATTTGGTTTCAGCCAATGGAGACTTGAGCAGAGACTTGAACTTCTATGCAAGCTGGTCTTCAACCAGATCACTTTGTAGATAAGTATAGATTCTAACTACTATTTAAGGACTATATGTGTAGATGATATTAGGGTTTGGCTTTTGAGTAAATTATCTGCTAAGAATGATTGCTACTGTTGTATGAAAATATAGATAAATCCTATGAAAAAAATGATTATGCTTTTTGACGTATGATTTTGAAGGTTTCAGTTGAATTTCAAAGCTTTCATATACAAAGCTTATGCAA
>JAOSBK010000204.1:1702309-1715033 GCA_027568895.1 Erythroxylum shatona
AATGATTATGCTTTTTGACGTATGATTTTGAAGGTTTCAGTTGAATTTCAAAGCTTTCATATACAAAGCTTATGCAAATCTATACAACATTGAGTTATTATCCATAGTGCCCTGCAGCAAAGATTTAGTCTACATGAATAACAACAGAGCATCTGAAACATTTTGTCTATCTATATTCCATGTCTACCAATCAATCAATCTAAATTCAACAACTCACCAACTGAAGAGATATGATCATTCTTCTGCATATAGTTCTATAAAAAAATGTGGATCCTAGATTGTTACTTCTTTGAACTGAAGGTTCCAACACCAGCTCTCTGAGCATATTCATTAATGACTTCTGCAATATAAAATTGCCAACTCCCTGCCATCTCTGCAAGACAAATTGGTTCCGAGAGTGCCCCAATATGTCTGTTAAACCTCACTTTTACCTCCTCTGATATCTCTTCAGCCTCCTCCCTGCTCAGGTGATGATAGTTATATTATATATCCTAAATATGAAGTTCCAGACTGAATGGTTCAATGCAGTATGAGTTTCAAATTTGCTCACCACTTGTAACCTTTTAAGATTACCGGGGATGATTCAGGATAATCGGCCAGAATTAGCAGCCGTAGCGGAGGAAAAGGGAGCTGTAGACAGTGACAAGCATATCAGCATTCATTACAAATCAAATTTCAAGATGTCCATCTTCCATGCCTTACAATTTCATCCATAAGTAGCTCGAGAGGTCGAGTAAGACGAACGGGAATGAAGGAACATGTGACAGTAATTCCTTCCCTGCCTCTAGCAGCATCTTGATCTGAATCCAACTTGATCGAAACGTGAATTAACCTCTCATTAATTCTCTTAATCTCATCTAACAGAAGCTGCAAAAGGAAACACAACCCAAATGGGTAGCTAAATCAGATGTTAAAAGGATTGTTAAACCTCAAAATATGCTAGAATTCATATGAAATTATGTGATAGCAGGGAAAGGAAAAAAGCATACTGTTTTAGTTGAATTTTGGATGCCATCTGTACCAGTAGTAGAACTCACTGAGAAATTAAGTACGAAAATGAGACTCAAATGTTCATAAATGCAAATCAAAGTACAAAGTCATCATCATATAATCAAAAGAACATAAAAAAGAAATGCATTTCAAATATAGTTCTGATTCTGCATTTCATTTAAACTCGTCCTTACCTGGTGTATCCGAACTAGTTGTTCTCATTAAAAGAAACAATCTCAATGCTTTATCCATCGTCGCGAGCAAAGAAAATTACAATAAGAATTTGTTACTTAACTATTAGCAAATCAAACCAATATTTCTTGAAACCATTGCATTATTTCCAATATTCAGTGCCTCTTCTCACCTGATCTTATGGTAAATTAAAAGGAATCAAAACACCCACAAACCAGAACAAGAAAAGGTTAAAGAAATTAATCGAAGAAACACATTGATATAAACCAAAATGTTTAGAAAAGGTTAAAGAAATTAATCGAAGAAACACATAAAAATTCTAAAGATATAAACCAAAAAGTTTAGAACTTTCTCTAATTTTTTCTTTTTCCTAATCCGACCCTTTTCGGTACTCAGTCGTTCAACCTCCAAGCAAGAGATAAAAGGGAGGGCTGTGGAAAAAGACTGGTTCTTTGATCCAACAAAGCTCTGTAAAACCTTTGTTCTGTTCATGAAATCCAAATACCCACAAACCCGAACAACTAAAAGTTAAAGAAATTAATGAAAGAAGTTTAAAATATTGTTTATACTTACTAGTTCAAGGCTTCAAGCTGGAGATAAAAGGAGGGATGTGGAAAAGACTGGTTTTTGATCGACCAAACTCTGCTAAAAACCTGTTTCTGCTCAAGGAATCAGAAGAAAGGAATCAAAGAAGAAGAAACAGAGAGCAAGAACGTAATCAGTAGAGCAAGAAAAATTGGAGAAAACGAAAAAAACCAAGTAGAAGAAGAAATGCGGGAAACCGTTGAAGGGTTTGAGCGGGAACTTTCTGCTTCACTGAAGAAGACGAAGATAGCTATATATATAGTTTTATTGAGTCTAAATTTTATAATAGTTTATAATTTTACAAAAAAATAATAGTTTTATAAAATTGAAAAATTATTTAATTTAAAATTACAATTTTTATTTAAAGATATTTTTAAATTTTTTATTTTAATGGCTGCATATTAAAAAAATTATTTATTTAAGCTTTATTTAAATTATAATGTAATTGGGATAATATTATAGTATCTTATATTTTAAATTTATTTCTATTAAATTATATGAAATTATTTATTTGAGGGAATTGCATATCACTTTTTAATTAGATTTAACTCAAAGTTATAATCTTTCATCTGTTCTTTCAGTAGAACTGATATTTGATCTTGGTACAGGGCAACTTTGAATCTTATGATGAGCAATTTAGGTCCAGATCAAGAGGTGGGAGGAAGAGGAAATACCCGACTATTGAAATGTTGATCAGAAAGAGGGTTACTCCCCCAACTGAATTGGACACTGTTGGTTTAACCCAATGGAGCAGAGTCTTGAATCTCTATGCAAGTTGCTCTTCAACCAGATCACTTTGTAGGTAAGTATACTTTCTTACTACTATTATAGGACTGTATGTGTAGATGATATTAGGGTTTGGCTTCTGAGTGAATTATCTGCTAAGATTGATTGCCACTATTGATATAGATGACTCCTGTGAAAATAATGATTATGTTTTTGATATGATTTTGAAGGTTTGAGTTGATTAAAATTGTAGTTTAACCAATGATAACAAAGTTAAGAAAATGCCTTCACAGACAATGAATAGCAAAGCTTGCATGGAATTATTATCCATAGTGCCCTGTTTCAAAGATTCAGTTTACAAGAATTACAACTGAGCATCTGAAAGATTTTTCTATCTGTCTATATACCAAACCTACCATTCGATCAATCTAAATTCAGCAACTCACCAATTAAGGAGATATGATCATTCTTCTGCATATAGTTCCATACAAAAAAATGTGGATCATAGGTTGTTACTTCTTTGAACTGAAGGTTGGATAACCAAGTTGCTGACCATATTCATTAATGACTTCTGTAATAAAAAATTGCCAGCTCCCTGCCATCTCTTGAAGACAAATTGGTTCTGATAGTGCCCCAATATGTCTGTTAAACCTCTCTTTTACCTCCTCTGATATCTCTTCAGTCTCCTCCCTGCTCAGGTGATGATAGTTACATTACGTATCCTAAATATGAAGTTCAGACTGAATGGTCCAATGCATTATGGGTTTCCAATTTGCTCACCTCTCGTATGTAACCAAATCATTTAAGATTACCGGAGATGAATCCGGATAATCGTCCAGAATTAGCAACCGTAGCGGAGGTAAAGGGAGCTGTAGACAGTGACAAGCATATCAGCATTCATTGCAAATCAAATTTCAAGATGGCCATCGTCCATGCCTTACCATTGTATCAAGAAGTAGCTCGAGAGGTCCAGTAAGACGAACAGGCATGAAGGAACATTTGACAGTAATTCCTTCCCTGCCTCTAGCATCATCTTCATCTGAATCCAACTCGACCCCAACGTTCACTAACCTCTCATTAATTCGGTAAATCTCTTCTAACAGACGCTGCAAAAGAAAACACAACCCAAATGGGTAGCTAATTCAGATGTTAAAAGGATTGTTAAACCTCAAAATATGTAGAATTGGTATGAAATTATGAGATAGCAGGGAAAGGAAGAAAGCATACTGTTTTAGCTGACTTTTGGCTGTCATCGGTAGCAGTAGTAGAACTCCCTGAGAAATCAAGACACGAAAATCAAAACAAATGCATTTCACCTGATTCTGCATTTCATTTAAACTCATCCGGAATCATTTTACCTGGTGTATCTGAACTAGCTAACTTGTTCTCATCAAAAGAAACTTTCTCAACGTCACCTGGTGTATCTGAACTATCTAACTTGTCCTCATCAAAAGAAACTTTCTCAACGTCACCTGGTGTATCTGAACTAGCTAACTTGTTCTCATCAAAAGAAACTTTCTCAATGTCTTTATCCATCGTCCTGACCAAAGAAATTTACAATAAGAAATTGTTACTTAACTATTAGCAAATCAAACCAATATTTCTTGAAACCATTGCATGATTCCAATATTCAGGCCTTGTTCTCAACTGACCTAGAGGTAAGTTAAAAGAAATCAAAACACCCACAAACCAGACAAGAGGTTAAAGAAATTAATCGAGTAAACGCATAAAAAGTTCCCAAGATATAAACAGAAAACTTCATAACTTTTGTCTACTTTTTCTTTTTCCTACTCCGACCCTTTTCGATACTTAGTAGTTCAGCACTCCAAGCACGAGATAAAAGGGTGGGTTTTGGAAAAAGACTGGTTCTTTGATCCAACAAAGCTCTGTCAAACCTCTGCTCTGTTCATGAAATCCAAATTCCCACAAACCCAAGAAACTAAAAGTTAAAGAAATTAATGGCAGAAGTGCAAAAGATCGTTTATACTTACTAGTTCTTCAAGCTGGAGATAAAAGCGACGGATGTGGAACAGACTAGTTTTTGATCGACCAAACTCTGTTAAAAGCCTGTTTCTGTTCAAGGAATCCAAAGATAAAAGAAGGAATCAAAGACGAAGCAACGGAGAGCAAGAATGTAATCAGTAGACCAAGAAAAGTTGGAGAAAGCAACAAAATCAAGTAGAAAAAGAAATGTGCGGACCTGTTGAGGGGTTTGAGCGGGAACGTTCTGTTTGACTGAAGAAGACGAAGTTAGCTATTTGTAGGATGCAAAATTTAGTTGTTAGTTACTATATTATTAAATAAAAAAATGGACTAAACTGCTCAAATAATAAAATTTTATTATTTTATTATTCATATTAATAATTAACATAAAATTAGTTATATATATCCTCCCTTCAATCCATGGGTTTTAGAGAATTTTATAATAGTTTTAATTTTAAATTATGATTTTTGTTTTAAAATAATATTTTGTTTTAATGGTTACATACAAAAGATTTTTATTTATTGTTAACTCGAGTTTTATTTAAATTCTAACTAAAAAATAGATTAGTATTTAGTTCAATGTAATTAAGATAATATTACAGCATTTTTATATTTTTATTCAGTTTTGTTTAGAGAGTTTTTATAATTTTTAAGAAAATTATTTAAATTCATATGGTAAATTACAATTCAATAACATCAATATCCAATGAGATTCATCTATTCTTAAATGTAATTAATTTGAAAGAGCTAGAATTAAATTTTTATATCTTCACCACTAATTCATCTGTATTATTTCATATCAGATGTTGAATATTTCTCAGAACATGAAAGGTCTCCCATTACATATACAATGTTTGTTCAGAAGGTCATAAAGCAGCAGCTAGCTAAGAACTATTACAGTTTCTTCCATAATTTGATGACTTCTTTAATGGAAGATTCCCAAGTCCTTGCCATATCTTGAAGACAAATGGGTTCTGAGAATTCACCAAGATGTCTGCTAAACCTCCGGTTTATAGTCACTGATAAATCACTGCTCAGGAAGTTGTTAGCGACAGATCCTAAATATTCTTGATTTTGCTTGAAACTAATGTTAACTAGATCATTATGAGTTTCCAATTTCTCACCTCTGAAAGACATTTGAATCATATCGTCCCGAACCGTCTTTCGAGTCATCTATGATTACTGGAGTTGATGCTGGATAATTGGCAGGAACTAGTAATTGTAATGGTCGAACAGTGATCTGTAGCAGTGGCAAGGATACCAAAGTTCAGTGGAACAGATGATCAGATTTTCAAGAGGCCATCTTCAACTCTTACCATCTCACCAATCTTGTTAAACAGAATGGAGGAAAATCTGACAGTAGTCCCTTCAATGCCTCCTCCATATAATGAAACAGGATCTTCAGTTGAATCCAACTCTACCAAAATGTCAGAGAACTTCTTGTTAATGCCCGTAATCTCATCCATCAGCCTGCTGCGAATCTGCAAAATGATAAATGGGTAGCTAATTTAGAGATGTTGAACAGAAAAACTTCCAGTCAATATCTAAGTGGGAAGATATAGTTTGGAAAATCATGAAGCACAAGAACTAGTTTACTGACAAAAGTAAACATAAGTCTCCACTGTTAAGGAGTTCTAAGGTGAGACTTCAATGGCTGACCGACCTCTTTCCCTGATGGACCATGAATTTGTTTTTTGGAGTTTAACATAGAAAACGCTTTTAAGTCTTTCAGATTATGTAAACCAGCATGAAGGCTGAAATTAGAAAAAAAGGACACCTAATTTCAGATTTTGATCAGTAAATCTAGCATCATAAGCATACGTTCAAAGAGTATGCAGAAGATCTGCTAAAGCCCCTTTGACAGTCACTTCTCCTTATAATCTAGGAACTACTATACAAAAGCATGTGAACTTCAGGTTCTTCAAAGTCCACGAACAACAAAAGGAGGATAACCGGATAAAGCAAGCAGAATTATGAAGTAAACTTTACAAATAATGAAACAAGAGCAGGTGTTGCAGACCTCAAACCTTCGATCCATGTTCTTGATGTTCGACTATCTGATTCACATACGTTATCTGCAGTATTAAGTGCCTCTGGAGATGATAATTTTACCTAGAAAAGGATTGTAATGTAACAACTCAAAATCTGCTACATAATGCTTGATTGGAAAACCACTGCCAAGGTAAATGTTATCTTTTAGGACTTACAGAACTTTTATTCAACAGAGTAAACATCAGAAGATGATAATCAGCATGAAAGTATGAGATTCCAAGAAATAAGACTCGTATGAGATTCCAAGAAATAAGACTCATACTGCTTTATTAAAGTGTTGAATTAGTTCCACTGTATCAGCTGAACTTTAGCAGGCATCAGTAGCAGTGGCAGAACTCTTCTCTGAGAAGTACCAAAATCAAAACAAATGCTCATAATATAAACTCATCCTGTTGATAAAAACATTAGTATGATTGGAGCAGATGTGACAGAAATATAAACTGCCAACAACTCAAGCAGATGTGCACAAGAACAACATCACATTGTTCATCAAAATCAGTATTTTGATTGAAATATCTTGTATAACACAAATCAATATATGTACATTTCCCACATTTGTATACAATATAATTGCAGTTAAATATAAACTGATATACCATGTTTTCTACCAGAAACAAATAGGGAAAAAAGCACTAAATATTTATAGACACTGATTTCAATTCCTTGTCAAATAAGGTCTGACCTGCACCTAACCATATTTCGACCCGGGATCAATCCATAGATATCTATAGAAAAATAAAAAGGCACTCATGTGAATGAAAATATGTTACAGTCTATCAGACTTGATACTAGATACAGGTTTTGCCTTGGAAATATGGTTGGAACAGTTATATTATGGTTAATACAAACTTTGTGCATCAAACTTGCACAAGTTCTGCGATCCTCCATGATCTTACTGAAGTAAGGAAAAGTGACTGTGATCAGAAAATGACATAAATCCCAAGATTGTTTCCATATATTGGGAACAAAGAACAAATTAGACTAAAATTAGAAGAAAAAAAAGCATCTATTTATGTCCAAAACTTGTATAAGAACATCAATAGAAATGCATTTCAGGTATATATCAGGTTCTGCATTTTATATAACTCGTCTGGAATCATTTCTGGAATCATTTACCCCGTGTACCTGAGCTATTGGACTTGTTATCATCACAAGAACCAATCTCAGTGTCTATATCCATCTTACTGAGGAAAGAAATTACAACAACACTATGTTACTTAACGGCTAGGAAATCAAACCATTTATTTCTTGAAACCAATGTATCATACCAACGCTCAAATTTTACTATAATTTGATCTAAGGTGATTCAAAAGAAATCAAATAACCACGAACTAAAACAAGTAAAAGTTAAAGAAATTAATAAAAGAAGTGAAAAATGTGGCCTAAAGAAATACAAAATTCAAATGGTCATAAGATATAAACTGAGAAATTAGAACTTCTCTGTTCCTACTCCAACCCTTCTTGATACTTACCAGTTCAAGGGTTCAAGCACGAGATAAATGGCAGACTTATGTAAAAATACAGCTTCTTTGATCCAAATACCCACAAAATGAAACAAGTAGAAGTTGAAGAAATTAATGGAAGAAGCAGAATGAGACACAAAGAAACACACAACTCAAATGGGTCACAAGGAACAAACCGAAAGATTAAAACTTTCACTACTTTTCTCTCTTCTTACACCGACCCTTATTCATACTAACCAGTTTCAAGTCCTCAAGCTGGAGATAAAAGCGACGGATGTGGAAAAGACTGGTTTTTTATCCAACAAAGGTCTGCTAAAACCTATTTTCTGTTCATGAAATCCAAATATGGAAAGAAGAAAGCAAAGAAGAAGAAACAGAGAGCAAGAACGTAATCAGTAAAGCAAGAAAAATTGGAGAAAGCTACAAAACCAAGCAGAAGAAGAAATAGGCGTAACTGTTGAAGGAATTGTGCTGGAACGTTCTGTAACATAGAAGAACAAGAAGTCACTATATATATAGCATGCAAAATATGGGTTATTAGTTATATTTACATTTAGTAAAATTAAAAAGTTAAAAATATAAGCTTTTTATTTCGTAAAAGAACTTCTAGTTATATTAGTATAAGAGTGGATGACTTAAAGATGTCTTTCTATAGTTAGGACCTTTCTAGCACACCTCAAATATGTCTTTCCATAGTTAGGACCTTCCTAGCACACTTCATAAGTAACTACATTCTTTTTTTAAATTAAAATTATTAAATAAAAATAAACAATTTTATTTTAATTTATAAAAATTATATAACTTTTTCAACTGTATTTTTATTCCACTAACTGCTTTATTTGAACAACAGAATATTTAAAAGTAAGCAAATAATTTGCATGAAAACTAGGAAGAACAATTTCTTCTCTTCTTGTTTGATCACTAAGAAAACCAAAAAGCTCATAATCCTAGTTTCAGCGTCAGCGAGGGTCCTGCAAAATCCTGTTTCTGGTTTCCCGGAACATTAATTCCTGGAAGACCAGCATTGGCAATAGTATTCAGATTATTGGCAGCAAAAGAACCTCCGATTTCATCAATCCTTGGCCTAGCAACCCAAAAACTGTTGTTTAGTGTGGATGGGTACATAACAGTCGATCCGTACTTAGGTTCTGGAACACAGAAACCCGAGTTATGTGCAGGTTTCTGGATCATAGAGTGCATGTTAACACGTAGAGGTGATCTACAGGCAGGAACATGAACAGAAACAAAACCTGACAGGTGTGGGAATTGATACAGGGAACTAGTATTGTTCATGAGCCCAAACCAGGCTGATTCCAGTTCTTTCCCATGTTTCAGGAATGCTCTTTGGCGTTTGTGGGCATTTTGATGGCCTCCCAGTGCTTGTGAGCTGCTGAACTTCTTCTGACAGAATTTGCAAATGAAGGATCTGTTATCTGCCTTCTTTCCACTGCCCTCACCAGGCAATTCCAAACTTTTTGGAACGTTTCTTCTCAGGAAATCCAACATTTCTTGTTCTTTTCTTGGATTCAGCATCAACTTCAAGACCCTTCCCAGATAGCTTGAGATCAAGCCAGGAATCTTTTTCAGGATCAACCTTGACCTTTTGTGTTGATGGTGTAAAACAATAGTGTTGGATGTGGAAATGAATTGTAGGATAGGGCAATTTATAGAGTTACAATTGAAGTTTTGCATCTTCTATAGATAGGAGTTGCATCCTTGGAAGATGGAAAATTAATAAAGTAGGAAACCTTGGTGAGTTCTTTAATCTCTAATATGCATCCAATTACTACTTTTTCCTAGTTAGGGTTGGCAAATTAAGCATGCTCCATATTCAACAAGTCATACTCAAATAGATCGAACTTTAAAACGAGTTCAAACTTGAAATGTTCACTCTGTTAAGATAATTCAACAAAACCGTATTGTTTTGACGAATTACTAAAATGACATTATTTTAGTATCAATTCTAACTTGACTGAGATCCAAATTAAGAATAAGTCGAGCATTTATAACTCAGTTCTTAACTTATTTTAAAGTTTCCAAAACTATATTACGTGTAAAATTAGTTTCTAAATTATTGGTTATAATCAATTTTATAATTTCCAACCAATTATCAGCAAAATTGTCATAAATGACCAGGCAACCATATATAATAAAAATGTCTTTGCTATTTGTTTCTCTTCTAGATCTTCTCAAGTTTTCTTGTTTAGTCAGTGAAAACTTTGGAATTGCTACTTACAAAAGAAAACTATATAGGTGAATTAATCACACTTTTAGGTATAAATTTTAGAAGATATCAAGCTCAGGACTAATGATGAAAAGTTCTGATTGAAGTTGGAATTTGAACAAATGGAAGTTATTGAGTTCTTAATAGTTTTGTTATGCAGATGAAAAGTTGAATATTATCTTTGAAGAACCAAAGTTGAACTTACCTAACTTTCTAATTGTGAAGTTATAAAAATTGATTAATCACCTAAAAAACATTAAAGAAATTATATTTTAAATCTCAAATTTTATATGATTTTTAATATTAATAAAAATATGAATCAAATATTTTGAATTTCATTTATTTTAATTTTTAGTTATACACCAAAATAAATCAATTAATTTTCTTTTAATAACATCTTTTTTCAATTAAACTTTAATTTCTTCGAAGAGTAAAAACAATCTTTGTTAATCATAGTTCAAAGAGGATAATCTTTGTTAATTATAATTCAAAATTTTTAATTTTATTTAATCTTTAGTCAGTTTTATGACGGTCTAATACCGGTTGAACATAACCTTAAACTTCTTGTCTTATTGATTTAACTTTTAGTCCGTTTTTTAAAATATTGGTCTCTACCCAATATGGTCATAATTAATCAGCAAATAATATTGAAATTATTAATTAATTTATGAAAAATTTGATATTTAGTTATATTTCTTAAGTAAATCAAAGTCTTCTATAAATATGGCTAAGTACTTAAGAGTCTTAAATCATCCTTTTCCACTAGAATTCTTATCTTAGTTATGCCTTATTAAACGACTAGTTGGGCAAAGTATAACAAGATAAAACAGAATTTATTAAAGAAAAAGCAACACATAATGATTACTAAACTATTATCAAATTAATGGGAAAAGGTTAACTAATCAAAGCCTAAGTGACAAATCAAGTCCCAAGCTTCCACTTTGGTGACTCTGATTCTTCTTGGCAATCATGCTAGCTTCTTCTCGATGCCCACTAATCTCCAGAGACTGAAACCCTCCATTTCGCAGTTGGTGTGTTGCAGATTGCTGCTGCTCCACAATCGTTTGCTTTGACCAACCATTGTTGAGACCGTGACCAAAACCTCTGTGAAGATAATGGCTACTATAGGGTTTCTGAATCATGGACCGAAAGTTAAATCCTGAGCCTAAGTTTTTTGCAGGAGAAGAATGCAAATGAAACCTTGAGACCTCTGATGCATATGGATATAGCATGTACTTGGCATGGTCATAGTTAGCCATAGCAGCATCATTCATCAACTTTTCTCTCTTCTCTATTGCTCGCTCGCGTCTGTGGGCGTTTTGATGACCACCTAAGGCCTGTGAGGTCGAGAACTTGTTCTTGCAGTACTTGCACTTGAATACCCTCTTCGAACTCTCTTTTGAAGAACACCCTTCGTAGAAATCCATCAAGTTCAGATCGAACTTTGGTCTCTTACTGGTGTCTCCATTACTGGGGCTTGGATCCAATGACTGGGTTGATTCTGGTTCGCTGGTTTCTGGTGTGACCAATACGTTAGTGGACAGATTTTTCATGGAACCTTCAAGCCTTTCCTGCTCAAGAGAAGACATTGAAAGAAACAGATTAAAGAGATATGAGAGCTAAGTGGGGTTTAGGGTTTGAGACAAAAGAGTTATTTAGCTACTTGTATTTTATAGAGGAAGAAGGTAAATTCTGAATTTTTCCATTTTTGGAAGTAAATCTCTTCTTGCATGTAATGAAAAGACATTACAAGAAAAATAATTAAGAGACCTTAGTTTAAAAAGCTTTTTTACTTTTGACAACTCGGTTAATCTTTGATATGATTCACCTTAAATGGTGGGATACTAATAAATGTTTAGTTCTAAAGTATAATGAGTAATTAGCTTGATTAAGATAAGTTTTGTGATAATTTCAAGAGTTAAAGATGCAAACTTCCCTTATAGTTTAAGAAAATTTCAAAAAAGACTATAATTTTTAAAATTTTTGAAAAAACTAACTCTAATTTTTAATTTTTTCATAGAAGTTCAGTTTTTAGACTTTCAGTTAAAAAAATAACGATAAAATATACATAATATTAACATCAAATGTGGAGTAATCAAATGTTATTTTGATGATGATTAAATCAAATTCTTAAAATCGAACCGAACTAATTAAATATAACTTAAGCCAAAAATTTATCATAATTATTTTAAATAATTAATTTAAGTCAAATTTAATTTGTTTGGATCATGTTTAAAAGTTAAAGTCGAGTTATTATATTAGTGACATTTTATTAGTTTACGTCTAATATTCATACTATATGTGTGTCTTTTACCTTAATTACAATATCCCTTTTCATTATTTGGTGACTTAAGCACCGAGCATAATTATATTTCCAATTTCGTGTCTATCTTAATAATGATTCTAATCTCAAGCTTTGTTTTTATTAGAAGATTAAGATACACTAATAAGGCATATATTTCTTTTGACTTTGGACCAAAAAGGGAAATTTTTTTGAAATTTGAACTTT
>JAOSBK010000204.1:1743523-1762163 GCA_027568895.1 Erythroxylum shatona
TACATTAGTTTCTTATTATCATGTCTTTATCCAATGGTCAAAGTGTAATAAAGGTACTTCTGGTTTTTATCAATGGTTAATGGTAAACCAAAGCTTAATGTATTAAAAAGCATAAGCGTTCTTGAAAGACCATGATAAAGATTAAAGGCTTCTACTAAAAACCATAAAGGAACGTTTATCCTCTCAAGAATCGTCTCTTTTTTGACTGATGAAATATCAAAAAAGACAATTGTTTATGTGATTTAGGGACCATAACCCTAACTTTTTAAATAATTTGCCTTATTTCTATTTTATCCCATTGTAAAATATAAATCAAGACTTTGGGGTCTCTACACTTTAAAACCTATACTTTATTAGATGTCATGTAGCTCAAAGCCTTTAACCTTAATATATCACTTTCACCAGGCTTAATTTTATGATAACTTATAATATACAATGATAGCTGACTTTATATATATACCCACGCTTTGGATTAAATCCAACATATATCATTATAACTCTTCTATATATCTTTCAACCAAAATGAAAATTCCAAATCATGCCATCCAAGTTGTAGATATGCAACAGATTATTGAATGAGAACAATTATACACGGAAGTAATTAGTGGCCATATTCTCATGATTCTTCATTATCTCTCTTTCTATTCCAAATCTTCAATCCACAAGCATGGAAGCTGACAATGTTGTTACTTGTGATGATTAGGCCAAATAATTAATACATATATAATCAACAAAATGGAGTGAAGGCTGATGATAAGAAGTACCGTTTCTTTCTTCTTCTTCAGTTTGGTGTCCAATAGTATTAAGATTTTTATTGTTGGATATTCAGATAATGACTATAAATATAAATCAAGATGTCTTACTTAGATAGAGTTGTTATGCAAATAAAACTCTATCTTGGATGAAGATTCATGTAGATTACATTTCTTTTAGAGATATGGATTAACCAAGGTGACGTGTGTGAGAGCTGCATGTAGGTTTTGTGGTCTTGAATTTTGGCTATAGTGTTACGTTGTTGATTGAAGGAAACACGTGAGTTGTTGGTGATTTTTCTTCTATGTGGATGTTGGCATGAATTTTTGGGTGTTGGTCTTTTTGCATCAGTCACTAGGTGTTGTTCTGTGGTATTAGTCTTATCGCATGGGGTCACTGGGTGCTGACCATGTTTTGCAAAAAATACATGAGTGTTTTGATGAGGTTTTTCTGGTGAGTATTCACGATGAATGGAAGAGCAAAAGGTGTGCTGCTTAATCTAAATGTTTTTATTGCTTTAAGGGTGGCTTGTGTGTAACGTTACTAAGTGTGAAGAAAATTGAAGACATCCAAAGGTGTTATTAATGAATGCGTGACCCAGCTCTTGTGCCTAAATCGTGGCTGACTTGGTGAAGTTCTTGCTAGGTGTTTCTGTGTGATTACTTAGCTGCTTTTGATTTCATGATTATGCAGAAAATTATTTCTTGTCTTTTTGTCAAATGTTTTCTTGAGTGTTGGGTTATTTGTTTAATCACTTGAGTGATTTATTCACTGGTTTTATTTCAAAAGATTGTTAAGAAAAATTCTCTTTTGAGGTTAGTACGAGGTAATTGTACTATTGGGTGTGAAATTATTTCATAGGTTATAAGGACGAGGAATAAGTCAAGGGTTGAGTAGTGTTGGCTCAGTAAAGCCTTGTATAGAACCATTGTTGCTAATGAAAGAATTAAGTAGGGTGAGGGCCCCGCAGGCTTAGACAAGGTGTATCGAATTGCGTTACCAAATTTTGGTATTGATCTGTTTAATTTTGTATTCATTTTTCTATTTTCGTTTGTGCTGAAAAATTAACAGTTGCTGATACAATTACTTTATATCTAGTAGTCAACATATACATTTACAAATAACTACGACATAATTTTTTTTTGGATTTAAGGGAAACCCCGCTGGCAGAGCCTGACCACCGAAAATCCTGACAGAGCTCAACCACCGAAATGGAGCCTAACCACCGGAATTCCCGACGGAGCCTGTCACCAGCAGGTAAAACCCCCGGCTGCCTCAGGCTCTTATAAGAAATGTGTTTACATGGAATCGAACCTGGGACCTAGCTAAAGCTAACCCTTGCTCTTAACCATTAGGCCACACCCCTTGGAGGCAACTGCAACATAACCTTATAAGTAATTGCGACAGAACCTTACAAGTAACTGCGGTCAAATCAAAGTTTTTGTGAAACTACTATACCCCTATGGTTCTTTCAAATAGTGAAAAGAAAAAAAGTATTGACCTCCCTTTGAGCTGGTCAATACCCGCATAAATTACACATACACAACCATCTTAATATTATAAAATAAATTAATTAACACAAAAGAGGCTACTTTGGCAGCATGTTGTTTCAATCAATTTATTTCACATTATTAAAAAAAGAATCAATTATATCAATATTTGAACATACCTTGAACAATCAATTTTCATACAAAAATATAAACTAAAAGCATGTGTAATTGATTTTTGCTAAAACCGCATAAACCGAAACATCATGTATGAAAATATAAAATTGGTAAAAATAACCTAATGTACTAGTTGACCAAATATTCCATTTGTTCCTGAAGCCGACTTTAAAATATGTGGTTCCAAAATGCTAAAGCTTTAAGGATGTTTTTAGTCCTGATGGTTAAAGTTTAAATCCAAATACATTAGTTTCTTATTATTATTATGTCTTTATCCAATGGTCATATTTAGGATTATGCTTTCACCTCCCTTTGTAAGTGCTTATGGAGGGCTTAGTGATATCAAAGCTATCAAGTTATGCCTGGGTTTACCCAACGTTGCAAGTTCGAGTCCTAAAAAAACAATTTGGGATGAGAACCCAGGAGGGTGATCCCAAGGTGGCCCCTCCTATGGGCCCACGTGGTAGCCTGCATGGTCCAAGACCCATAAGTCAATGGACCTTTGGAACAGGGGGTATATTTAGGATTTAGTTTCACCTCCCTGGTAAGCGCTTATGGGGGGACTCAATGGTATCGATACTTCAAGTTTTTATCGATGGTTAATAGTTAAAATATAAACCAAAGTTTTATGTAATAAAAAAACAAAAATGTTCTTCAAAGCCATGATAAAGATTAAAGGCTTTTACTAAAAACTAGAAAGGAACATTTTTTCTCTCAAGAATCATCTCTTCTATGACTGATGAGATATTAGAAAAGACAATTGTTTATATGAATTAGGGACCATAACCTTAACTTTTTAAATAATTTGTCTTATTTCTATTTTAGCCCATTATAAAAGATAAATCAGACTTTTGGGTCTCTACATATTAAAATCTATACTTTCTTAAATATCATGTAGCCCAAAGCCTTTAACCTTAATAGATTACTTTAACCGGGCTTAACTTTATATATATCCAAAGTGTGGGTATATATATATATACCCACACTTTGGATTAAATCCAACATATATCATTATAACTCTTCTACATATCTTTCAAACAAAATGAAAATTCCAAATCATGCCATCCAAGTTGTAGACACGCAGCAGATTATTAAATGAGAACAATTGTGCACTGAAGTAATTAGTGGCCATATTCTCATGATTCTTCATTATATCTCTTTCTATTCCAAATCTTCAATCCACAAGCATGGAAGCTGACAATGCTGTTACTTGTAATGATTGGACCAAATAATTAATATATATATAATCAGCAAAATGAAGTGGAGGCTGATGACAAGTACCATTTCTTTCCTTCTTCTCCAGCTTGGTGTCTGATAGTGATAAGACAAATGATCTTCAGGACTGTTTGGAAGTAAAAAAAAACAAAGGAAAACCCTAATGGGTTTGGCGCAAGATATGGGATAATTAAAGTTATGAGGAGAATCGTTGTTGCATAAGGGTGATTCGCACGATATACACAAGAGATTTTCATATATTACCATTTTTCAAAGTGGTTTCTATGCTGTAACCATTAATTAATTAAATTAGAGAATTTTCAATTCCTATATACTTCCATGCAGCTATATATAGTTTCTAATTAATGATTTTTAATATAATTATCTTCTTAATCATCATATTTTAAAGTATATGCATCTGTAATCTCATGTATATTTTCAGAAAATAATTTATAACTGCAATATATGCCAATTATGCACATGTTATGTTGATGCTACATGGCTTACTATCGTCACAAAATCATTGTTGTTGCTTGACCATCACTAATTAGGAAAGAAAGCATTTACATTATGATATTTAAGAATATTTTCCACTTGTAGAAAGATCTTGTAGCACAAAGAGAAGCAATATATGCAAACAACATAAAACAAACACAGTTTGTGAATAAAACAAATAAATTTAAGGAGAGTTGATTATAGTTAACTTAAATTGAACCGATCAGAACACATTCAAAACATCTAATTTATGGTTCGAAGAAAAAAATAAGATCTTATATATGGCATATTTTATTATATTATTACAAGAAATTGAGACCTTTATTTTCTTCTTCTTTGAGGAGTTGATGTTGTCATCAAAGATCTTTAGGTGTCCATGATTAATCTTCTCTTAGCATCTAATTTCCACTAAAGATTATCTGACAAACTTCATTAAGCTTTTATAACATTTTAATCCAGTTATGTTGACAAAAAAGGGTAATCTAATTAACATAGGAAGCTAATTAAGGTAACCTAAATTTACCTTTATAATATGATGATTATCTTTAAGAATATTGAAAACAGTTTAATCAATATACGAAGTCCCGACACATATTATTTCATCCAATGACTACAAAGAATTGTCAAAATAATAAAACAAATCATCCTATATAATAAATAAAACTTACATATTAATTAGTAGATATTAATAGTCATTAATAATATAAATAATCAATTTCTTGTAATAATGGTCTCAATTTCTAATAATGAATTTAGAAAATTATCATAATTATGTAGTTATTTCTTCTTTAAATATTACTTAGATAGGGCTCCAAATTGAGCTCTTATATACATGAAAGTGGGAGTAGACTTGAAGGCATTGTTTTCTTCAAAAAAAAAAAGAAAAGAAAGTGGGAGTAGAAAATTATACTACAATTCAATTTCCAAATAGAAAATAACTCCAACATTGTACTAAACATTTGTGCAATCAAAGTTCAATGGAAACACCTTAGAGTTAATGTATCATTTTATGCATAATATGTCTACTTTAGTTAAAGCAATTAACTGGCATGTCTTTATGAATTTATAATGAAACAACACCTACCTGCACTTGGTGACAGAAAAAGAAGAACATAAGCCATTTTATTATAACACATACGAAAAGATATGAAAAGTGGAAGTGAAAGATTTAAATGAAACACGTTTTCTAGTGCTAATCTTTGTTTGTGATCTTTTAGGTTTGAAAAAGCATGCAATTCTTATATATTCCTGAACCTTGAAATGCAAGTGCAACAAACTTCTTAGCATATGATGAATCAACAAGAACCGTGTTCGAATTCGATTCTATAGTAATATCAAACTCAGAAAGGACCCGAAAGTTGACGAGAAATCATATAAGAATTGGGAAAAAAGAAATAGGTAAGATGAGTGGAATCAGAATCAGACTTTCGTGACCAATGATGAATATTAAAGAATTACAACTTTCAATGAAAGTGTCATTCTTACTATAGTGTTTGATTGTGCACTCTCTTACTTCGATTTCAGGATAATATGCTTATATATCAAAGTTAAAGAAATCCCATTATTTTTTAATGGAAAAAAATTAAGGAAAACAGTGAAAAAAGTTGAAACAAAAATAGAGGAAAATTTATTGAAAATTGACATTACAAAAAAGAGAGGAAGTAAAAGAAAAAAGGAAGAAAAAAGAAAAGCTCTTTAGTTTTCCTTCCCTCACATGGCCATTTTGTGAAACTCTGCTATGTATATTTTCCCTCTATATGTCTCTCTCTTCAGGGCTGATTAAGCTTTTCGTGTTTCCTTATCTAACATGGGAGGTTGTGAAACTGGAACACTGATAGCCACTGTGGCTTGGTTTCTTTGCATCTCTATGTCATTTGCTTCACTTCCTTGGATATTCATACCATTATCTCCATTACAGTACTTGATGGGTTCTGGGATTGTCTCAGCTTCTTTTTCTTTGTTTTCCTTGTACTTGCCCCATAGAACTGAGTAGAGCCCGACCACGATCAGTACAGCACCAAGAACACTGTTTAACGAAGTAAATTATTACTATTTTTGGTTTGGACATTTCATTTTCAGATGAAAGTTCAGAAGAAGAAGATGAGCATACCCTCCAACATAAATCTTTTCAGCAAGAATGAAGGAACCCATTACAGCTACTATGATCATCATCAATGGGCTAAAAGCAGTGACAAAGACAGGTCCTGTTTTTTGCATGACAAGCCCTTGGACATAGTATGCAATACCTGATGAAACAATTCCCTGTGTAATGATGAAGGTACATATTTGTTAGATCTTTTGTTGATTTATTAATCATAAGTTATGTCATGGGATTGATTGGAAGCTCACAGCATAAGCAGCAGCAAGAAGATTCATGTCCCAGCCAATGGTCCATGCAGAGGGCTTGTGTTCCATCACAAACGTCACAGCTATGGACTGTAACGTGCCAATAAAGCACACAAGGGATGTAAGTGAAAGCTGAGCTGGGTACCTCCTAAGTGTCACTGCCTGTAACACACCAAAAATAATAATAAACCTTTCGAGAAGTTTTAAGTAAGAAACAAACTGAATATCTAATGATAGTCACTAATAAGAATTTACCTGAAGAATGAAGAATGATGCCCAAGCAAGAGTGGCAATGATGAGGAGGATTGAACCCATTAACCAGTCCTTATCAGCTGAACCAGTAGCTTCAGAGGCAGAGGGTGTATGGACATGCGAGTGCTCAGACCATATCAAGTTAATAACATTACCTTTGTACAATGTCATCAACATGGCTCCAGCCACAGTCACAACAGTTCCAATCACTTTTGCCTGGCATCTAACTTTCTTAATGTCCACTTTCTCCATTCTTCCAAAAAAAAAAAGATGATAATCACTTTTCAGGCCATAATGAATTGTTCTGAAAGAAAGATGATTGATGGTTGCTGATGTATATATACCGGCAGATGACTGCCATAACGAATGTCATTGCAGGTAACATGTTACTAATGGCACAAGAATAGGTAGGAGATGTGAGCTTCAGTCCCGCGTAATATAAGTTTTGATCAATCACAGGCCTGTTATAAACAAACTGATCAGGTTCAATTCTTTTCAACAAATTCTATCTTCACGTATCGGGGGAAAAAAAAGAAAGAAACTGACCCGAGAAGACCAAGAACAAACATTTGCATGAAAATGGGAAATGTTATCTTTGGCCTCACTTTCCTGCAAATAAGCAAAGCATGCATACATGTTAAACCAAAACCTTGTCGCTACACGAAGATCACTCTTCTTCAGGTATTGTTTATGGTTAAGTACCTCTCGAGAAAAATAGCGAAAGGGGCAATAGCAGCAGTAGCAAAAGCATGTCTATAAACGACTAACACATAATGACTCATCCCTCTGTTGAGAGAAACCTTGGTGATAATGTTCATGCCTGCATAGCCAAATTGCAGAGATATCATGGCTATGTAAGGCTTAGAACTTTGGAACATACTTCCCAACCTTCCAATCATTTTTCCCTCCGTCTTTTTTCTGTTCTTGCTAACGTTTTAGCTGAGAAAAAAGAAGAGAAGCTAGAGCTATATGAAGGAGGAAGAATACTTCAACCGGGTACTGAGGTTGGCTATATATATAGGAATTGAGGAGAAGAGTGAGGTTGTTTATCCAAAAACAAGTTTTGTTTTGAGGAGAGTTTGAAGCGTGTGAGAATCTCTATATCACACGTACGCATTGCCCTAGCCTCCTAGGATCATTTTGCATGTTCTGATTAGCTAAACCAGATAATGGGATGTTCCATGGAGTATGTGTCACCATATCTGAAGATGTAAAAAGAGAAAATATAAAAGTTACGATAGTTCGTTGAATGTGATTTAAGGACACTGACAATACAAAGGATCAATATTTTTAAAACCTAGCCGTTTGAAAGCTGTAAAATAGTTAATTTTTTATTCAATTTTTAACTTTCACTTTAATTTAGCTTAATAATTTTTGTTATTAAAAATCAATAAGTTTATTAATTAATCGGTCAATTTTGATAAAATAGTGATTTTTTATAAAATAAAATACTATTTTACTTTATTTTAATAATCTTCTTTTTAAATGTCTGATAATTTTTTCAATCTTTTTTAATTCTTCAATTTTATTTAATTTTTAACTAATTTTATTTTGACATAATACCGGTTAAGCTAAACATTTTAAATCTTAAATTTCTTGTTTTATCGATTTAATTTTCAACCAATTTTGAAAACATTGCAAAATATAGAATAAAGCTTCATATTTAGATTCGGGTTCAACTTTAACTTTTTTTTTATCAGAAAAGGAGATACACGAAACCTTAAGTTACTTATCGGAGAAAAGACACCCCCGAGATATTCTTTAGCAGGATAGACAGACAACCAACAGGCAGGTTTTGAAGCAGATGAATGCCAAGTTCAAGGGAATTGGAATAGTTAGTTAGTCAATCTGCAGCTCTATTAGCCTCACGGTATACATACCTAACTTTCACGATCCATTTTCTAGCTATTAAGTTTTGAATCCGCAGTATTGCTATCATAAACTTTATAGAAAAAATATCATTTGAGTAATAACGTCCAAAATATTGGATTGAGTTGAATATATCTTTTTAAATTATATTTTAAATTTTTTAATTTTATTTCAATTTTATGACGGTCTAATACTTGTTGAATCTTTTAAATCTTAAATCTTTTTTATATCGCGGTTTTAAAACATTGATCATAGACATTCTAGAAAAAATCTCATTTGATTCATATCACACAAAGCCTCGGATTGAGTCATAAATTAAATATAACCACTCTGAAATATCTCATAGCATTATGATCTAGTATAGAAAAAAAAAAAAACTGGGTTCATGCTTTAAGGTATAACTCAGTTTATCTATTCATTTTATGTGGTGGGGTGGGATCAGAGTGGAGGTTGGTGCTTGCTGATGCAAAATGAAATGAATAGTGGTGGTGGTGACGGTGACGGACCTTCCAAGCTTGTGGCTCCTGCTTCATTGAGAAGCGGCGTTGCGACGCATCTCTGTCAAATTTCCACCCATTCATAGTAAAGTTGATAATGGAAGATGATCAAAGTGGTTCAGTGACGAAACATTTTTAGTTTATTGGATTGTAAATGTAAGAGATTGACACATCATATAATAAGTATCAAGGGTAGGTTAAAAATTGAATCTCATTTTTAATTTATTTTTATTTGGATTTAACTGATTTATCTTAATAATTTTATATAAATAACGAAATATTGTACAATTAATAATTCGTACAGTACTTTCTCAATTTTTAATATCTTTGAAACTATTAAATAATAATAATAATTTTTAAATACATATAAATAAATTATTTAATAAATTAATAATTTTTAAAGAATATTCATCAACATTTTTTCAAAAAATAAAAAATAAAAAGCTTTTATTATCGTTTGTCTCTGAGCTCACTTTGCAACAATTCATGCCTTACGGGATATGTTTTTTTTTGGTAAATCAGAAAAAAAAATTAAATAAATGAACAAAAAATATATAAAAAAGTCCACAGACAAGACTGCAAAACATTCCTCCAGCCAAGCCTCAAGGCGACCAATAATAAATTAGGAAACACAGCAACTGGGGAAGATGCAACCTGAAACTCACTCAATAGTGACATCAATATCACCAAGAAACAAAGCAAAAGCCCAAGCATACAAAGTCAAGTAGAAAGCCTAACTTAGACACTCCAACCCTAAGCTAGCAAGCATAGACAAACTGAGATAACAGAACTGCGTAATCATGGCCCCGGACTGGCCTTACGGGATATGTTACTTAGCCAGGTTAAGGATTTCCCCTTAACTAATATGCCTTAGCAGCTGTTTATATCAAGAAGAAAACATGCCATAGAACAATATATATGCATTGACAAGCCTTGAACTAAAACAATAATTATAAATATTTATACCTTTTAATATTACTGCTTACCACCTTATTCTAATTTGAAACGTCATTAGAGATGATTCTTAAGAACAAAATACAATAACTATGCTTGTCAACAAGTTCATCTTTCATTTTCAAGCTCATAGCTTGAAAATGAAACAACTAAAAAAGTTGTTGGCTGTTATGAATAGTCCATTTTTAATCTTCAACTCATCCTTAATGCCAGTATGAAAGAACTAAGTTGGTGAAAATGTTGTCTCCTTTATATAAATCCACAACCACAAATCACAAGATTTGCTGATAATATTTAAGGATTTAGTCCGTACATATTTAAATAATAAGATTAAATTTTTTGTGGTAATAAATAAATACCACAAAAAATTGTAGAATAATATTAAGAGAGACAACAAAACAAGAACATGATCATAGTTCTCTAAAAAAGTCAACCAAATAGCAACAACAAAGCATTCTAATCAAATGTAATCAGATAATGTCAGCTTGAGAATAAAAAACATAAATAAAAAAGCAAATACACAAATTTACTTGAAAAACCGTTTAGAGTAGAGGAAAAAAACTAAGAGTTAAATTGACAGATAACTCCACTAATCATAAATAAGGATTTACAAAGTTTGATCTTTCACCTCACAATAATAAGTTATCTCATATAGTTTCAGGATTGAAATTCAAGTTGCCGTGAAAATCAACAAAGACTTAACTAGTCTAATCCCAAAATCGTCAAACAAGGATGAGGATCAAAACTACTTGCTCTTACTCTATGATTTGTTTCCCTTTGTGATGTTTTCTATGCCTCTCAATAAACAAAAATCTTTCTTCTTCTTTTTTATATCCCAAATTAGGTTTTTCTCATCATACACGACCATACAAATGCCCATGCCTCTTCCAGTTTCATTTAAATTACAGATGTACACGATCAAAAAGAGCTACAAGGTGGTTATACAAGACTCTGTATGTCATGCATATGAGTGTGTACACAATCACGTTTGTTTTTGCTCTTCATATATTCCTTAACACGATTTCAAAAACGTATACAATTGATTCACACCACAATGTAAGTTAAGGATACAGACGTAACACCCTACATGACTCTGTCCCCTCCAAAAGAGCTTCAACTACTTGTTCATCATTATTACGAGCCATAAAAGGGTCACCAATAATCAAACGTCTTAAAATAGGTCTGGATAATAAATAAAACTATTTATTTAATTTTGAGTGAGATAATTTATCTCTTAAGACTAGTATATTGTCATGGACTTATAAGATATTTGCTTTAGACGCATGAATTCCTTGTTTTATTTGCACAAATAGTGCATTATCCAATACCTCAAGACTAAGGAACTCGTGCGCTGATGTGGGGAACGTAACATTTACTGAATAAACACGCCCATCATGCCCATGTAATTCTGTCTTTGATGACTATATACTCTACTTTCTGTAATGGTAATGATTAGAAGAGTAGAATAGGACAGCTCATAATGAGACAGGACAATACAGAGTGCTTGACAAAAAAAAAAAAAGAAAGATTTTTTGGATATAGCCAACCAGACGTCGACAATGGAACCTTCTTTTAATGTCTCATTAGCCAAAACATCAGCCAACCAGACATCGACAATGGAACCTTCTTTTAATGTCTCATTAGCCTTTTATTATTAGGATATTTCAAGATAATTTCAATCTAAATAAATATAATATTGGAATTATCAATGTTTTTGTTAGATATCTATTATGTCTTATTATTTGATGTTGAAATTTTTAATTATTAGAGTTTCAAGATAATTATTAAAATTAAAATTAAAATGATATATAAGTAAGTAACACTTTTTATTTAAATTGGATTCATAGATATGACTTAAAGTGAAATAAAAGTCTATTATTATTGGAAGTGTATGAAGATCACATTGGATAATTGAAGAATTTCATAAGATTGCTTGAAATGTCCTTTTGTGTGTGATTCCAAGTCTTAACTCCCTGTGTGTATAAACTGCTTTCCTAGACTCCTCACGTGTGTGATCTGGTGATTGCTTTTTAGATGTTGGTTGCAATGGCGAGTGTCAAATTAGGTCATGGTCTACTTATTCTGGTGATTAAAACACAATGTATGAAAGTACTAACGTGGGCTGACTTTGTCTTTGCTAAGTGTGGGTTTGTCGCAGGTGTGTGGCAAGTGAGTTGTGAGTCTTTTGTTTTGGTGATTAAAAAATGCATAGAAGGACTAACTTGTTTATCTTGATGTTGGTATAATTTCATTTTGGTGTTGTAGTCTATATTAATTAATTGGGTGAAGATATTAATAGGTATGCTGCAATGTTTTATTGGGAGTATCTGCAGCTGTCTTTTTTAGGGTTTCATATGGGTGTGGGTTGAAGCATAGATGTCCTGTGTTTGTTGGTTTTGAAAAATATCTGCAGCTGTATTACATATGGGTTGGCATGATCTGGTTGGTTGATTGGTGAGTAAGAATGTTGCACTTTTCTATGGTTATGTTGTCGTGAATGTATGTGTGCAGCGTTTCTCATCTGGACTGCAGCTTGTCTCTCGCTAGGTTTTTCTGATATATGCATAAACCTTGTTTTGCTGGTTTTCTTAATCTTTGGTGTACGAAAATTTTCAAAAGTTTTTGTGATTTTAGTAACTATAATACCTAATCGTTTGAGTGGCTTTTGTGGGCCGAATGAGTGTTGATTATATCTGTTCTAGTGGCTATCAACATTTGAGATGATGTTCAAAAGTTCCAGCAGCTGAATATGGCAATTTTAATTGGTGAACAACTTTTAGATTACTCTTTGGAGAAGCTAAAAACATTAGGAAATTGTTTCTTTCTATCTCAAGTGTATTTGTTTTCATTCTTTATTATTTTAATCACTTGAGTTATTAGTTTATTTTTCTCGTAAAAAGATCAATGAGAGAAATCTTCTATTGAGATTAGTATAAGGCGGTTGTATTATTAGGTGTGAAATTTTTTCACGAGTAGTGAAGACGAGAGATAGTGTCAAGATTAAGTAGTGTCGACTTAATAAAACCTTGTATAAAACTATTGTCGTTAGTGAAAATTAAGCTAGTTAGGGCTCCACAGGCATAAGTAAGATATGCATATTAACAAATATCAGCATTGATTTACATTTGTGCATTTAATTTTCTGGTTTTTGATTGTGCTAGAAATGTCTGCAGAAAAATCTAAAAGTTTGCAAAACTACTATATCTCAACGATTTTTTTTTTCAGTTTTAAGCATTTCATTCCTTATCAATTCACTTAATTCTATTAAGTGATACTTGCAGTAGTACTTTTGCATCGTGAATATTTGATTCAACTTATTAATTAACTTATTAAATATGTAATTCATATATTATTATAACTCGTTAACCTTTTTATTACTGGGTTATTTTTAAAAATTTTGAATATAAGTAAATGCAATATTGAAATTAAAAATGTCTTAAATATTTTCTTGCCTATAAAATTAAACTTAATTCTATTAGAAAATGGTTCAATGATTGTTTTGAGTCATATATATCAATAATTGTTTAATTGAGTATGTCATTTGATTGATTGATTGATTTAATAGAAAATTTATTATATATATATTATTCCACTTAGATTTTTTAAAAATGAGGAACATTAATTAGAAACTGTATCTTGTATTTTGTATTAAACAACTGTCTAATTAAAAAGATTATAAATCAAAAAAAGGATTTAGTTAAACTACATAGATTAATAAAACAATATGATAAAATGACATACTAATACGATGATATGCCGTAATATCTGTTACTATATATGTTTCTGTAATATCCAATCATATCACCAAAGATTGGGTGTGATCGAAGAGAGAGTTTTGGAGGTAGTTTAGGATAATCTGTACAGCTGTGTTAACGCAATATTAGGAGAATTGTGTGGGGTGATTACCTTCTTAAGTTTGTATATATTTTTATGCTTTGGTTCAATGAAATCATCGAGTTATTCTTTTTAGCATGGTATCAGAGACAACCAGACTCTAATACTATCTCGTGCCTCGACAGATTTTTACTGTTATCATGGCAGAAAAAGAAGAAACGAGCAAAGAAACTAAGAAGCCTCAGATTGAAGGAACCAAGAAAACTCCATCACTGTACGATTTAAACTCAAATGACAATCCTGGGAATGTAATCACACAAGTGCAGTTATAAGGAGAGAACTACGAAGAATGGGCCCGTGCGATAAAGATATCGTTGCGTGCTAGAAGAAAGTGGGGTTTCATAGATGGAACCCATAAACAGCCTGATGAAGATGCACCTGAAATAGAGGATTGGTGGACTGTTCAATCCATGCTTGTGTCATGGATATTGAATACCATCGAACCTACCCTGCGTTCAACCGTGACATATGCGGAGAATGCAAAGGAGTTATGGGAGGAGATTCGAGATCGTTTCTCAGTCGTGAATGGTCCAAGAATCCAACAATTGAAAGCTGAGTTAGCAGATTGCAAGCAACAAGGAATGACCATGGTTGCATACTATGGAAAATTAAAGACACTCTGGGACGAGCTGGCAAACTATGAGTAGATCCCAAGGTGTTCATGCGGGGGATGCAATTGTGATATTGCCTCTAAACTTGAAAAGCGAAGAGAAGAAGAGAGGATTCATCAATTCTTGATGGGCTTGGATGACGTGAGCTATGGTCCTGTCCATTCTAACATATTAGCTGGAGATCCTTTACCCTCATTGAATCGAGTATATGCTACTCTAGTGTAAGAAGAGAGGATGAAAACAATCACCAGATTTAAGGAAGAGAGGGGAGCAGTCATGGGTCTTGCAGTACAAACGAGACATAGGTCCAAAGGGCGAGGAGAGATGAAGTATAAATCAACGATATGTTCTCATTGTGGAAAGACAGGTCATGATGCTAGAGGCTGCTTTCAACTCATCGGATATCCAGAGTGGTAGGTTGAACGCCCACGAAACGAAGGCAGAACTAGTGGCAGAAGTCAACAACGGAATGGGACATCAGCAGGATGTGGGAGAGGGGGTGCAACTCGGGCTAATGCAGCACAAGTTGCAGGCCGTAATATAAATAAATCTGACACAGAAGCTGGGAAACCTGAACTAGTTGGTCTGAGCAACGAGCAGTGGCAGGTTCTTGTTGAGATGCTAAACTCCCGTAAGACAAGTGAGAATGAAAAAATAAGTGGTAAGAATCCACATGATTTATGGATTATAGACACCGGTGCTTCTAATCACATGACAGGAAATTTGGAAAACTTTTGCCAGCATAGAGCAATACAAGGATGTCCAATAGGATTACCTGATGGAGAACAAATAATTGCAACCAAGGAAGGAACAGTGATTCTTAATGGGGGTCTCAAACTGGAGAATGTTCTTTATGTGCCAAAACTAAATTGCAATCTGATCTCTGTCTCACAGATAATAGATGAAGCAAATTGTGTTGTCCAGTTTACTAACAAATTATGTGTGATGCAGGACCGCACTTCGAGGATGGTGATTGGAGCGGGTGAGCGGAAGGATGGGCTTTATCTATATCATGGTGTTCGAAGTGCGAAGGTCTGTCAGACTAGTGTAGAGAATCAACTTGATCTTTGGCACAAACGAATGGGGCATCCATCTTTTAAGGTTGTTCAGCAGATTCCTAACGTGAGTAGTAGTCATAGAAGTGAGTATTTGAATAAAGCATGTGAAATATGTGAGAGAGCAAAACAAACAAAAGAAAATTTTCCTTTAAGCACTTATCGAGCTTCAGCTATTTTTAACTTGATACATTGTGATTTATGGGGACCCTATAGAACACCCTCATCCTGTGGTGCGTCCTATTTTTTGACACTAGTTGATGATCATTCTCGAGCTGTTTGGATATACTTATTGTCTGAAAAGAGGGAAGTGTCACAGAAAATAATGAATTTCTTCACCTTAGTTGAACGACAATACAATAAACGCATCAAAGTGGTCAGGAGTGACAATGGAACAGAATTTACTTGTTTAAAACAATACTTTCTTGATCATGGCATTATTCACCAACGATCATGCACTGGCACACCACAACAAAATGGACGAGTAAAGAGAAAACATCGACATATCCTCAATGTAGCACGGGCACTAAGATTTCAAGGAAAACTTCCGATACGTTTCTGGGGTGAATGCATCCTAACTGCAGGCTACCTAATTAATCTGACACCAACCTCCATCCTCAATGGCAAAACTCCATATGAAATGATTCATGGAAAACCTCCTCCTTATGATCATTTGAGAGTGTTCGGGTCACTTTGTTATGCACACAATCAAGATAGAAGTGGAGATAAATTTAATAGTAGAAGCTTTAAATGCATCTTTGTTGGGTATCCCTACGGACAAAAGGGATGGAAATTATTTGACTTGGAGAGAAAGGTTTTCTTTGTCTCACGGGATGTGAAGTTTGTTGAAACAGAATTTCCTTTTGAAGAAGGGAATATTAATCCACCAATATCACCGATGGTCATCACTAATCCTAGTGAAGTTGAAGAATATATTGTTGAGGACAACCATTCTAGTGACCAGAGCCTTGAAGCCAGGGGGGGTACTGCTACATCACCTGATGAATCTCGAATGTGTGAGACTGAACCAGAAAATCAGACCTGCAGCAACGATGACCAAATAGAACTTGGTCCCAACATCGCCCCTACTACTCAGCTTGGACGAGGTCATCGGCTCAAGCACCCACCTGTGAAGTTGCGTGATTATGTGACAAACACCATGAGAAAGTTAAGCCCATTTGACCGTTCTTCTGCTACATCACATGACTCAGGTGCGTGTTATCCTATAGCTCATTATGTAAACTGTGACAAATTTTCGTACCACCACCGTCAGTTTCTTGCAGCAGTAAGTGCAGAGCGAGAGCCAATACATTTTTCTGAAGCTATGCGAGATGTACGCTGGCAGAAAGCCATGGCAAATGAGATTCAAGCTCTTCAAACCAATGATACCTGGACCATCACGAACTTGCCTCCAGGAAAGAAAGCGCTGGGTTGCAAGTGGGTCTACAAAATCAAGTACCATTCAGATGGCACCATTGAGCGATTCAAAGCACGACTGGTCATTTTGGGGAATCACCAAGTTGAAGGGCTAGACTACACGGAAACTTTTGCTCCTGTGGCAAAAATGGTTACTGTCCGTACAGTTTTGGCTGTGGCTGCTGCTAAAGATTGGGAACTTCACCAAATGGATGTTCACAATGCTTTCCTGCATGGTGAACTACAAGAAGATGTGTACATGAAACTCCCACCCGGATTTCTAGCGCAACACCAAGGAATGGTATGCAAACTTCGTAAATTGCTTTACGGTTTGAGGCAAGCTCCTAGATGCTGGTTTGCCAAACTTTCTGCCACTCTTAAGCATTATGGGTTTTGTCAATCCTATTCCGATTATTCCTTGTTCACGTTGCAGCATACCCAAGTGCACCTTGTGGTGCTCGTTTACGTAGATGATCTTATTATTTTCGGTAATGACTCTGGAGCTATTCAACGATTTAAGCGTTATCTTCATACTTGCTTTCATATGAAGGATTTAGGACGATTAAAGTATTTCCTCGGCGTGGAAGTTGCACGCTCGCCCACAGGAATTTATCTGTGTCAAAGAAAATATGCCTTGGATATTATTCTTGAAACTGGGTTGCTTGGGGCCAAACCGGCTTCTCTTCCTCTTGAAGAAAATCATCGTTTAGCGTTAGCCGAAGGCTCTTTGTTCTCTGATCCTGCCCGTTATCGACGCCTCGTTGGGCGCCTCATCTACTTGTGTTTCACTAGACCAGAACTTTCATACAGTGTCCACATATTATCTCAGTTTATGCAGCAGCCCAAAGAAGACCATTGGCACGCTGCTTTGCGTGTGGTCCGTTACTTGAAAGGGAACCCCGGCCAAGGTATTTTCTTGCGTCGAGATAGTGATCTGCATTTATATGGTTGGTGTGACTCGGATTGGGCAAGTTGTCCTCTTACTCGCAGATCTCTTACGGGTTGGTTCATCTGTCTTGGTCACTCGCCAGTTTCTTGGAAGACCAAGAAACAACCCACAGTCTCTAAGTCTTCTGCCGAAGCAGAGTACCGTTCCATGGCTAATACCACGTGTGAATTGAAGTGGCTAAAGGATATTCTATCCAGTCTCGGTGTTCCTCATACTCAACCAATGCATCTCTATTGTGACAGCCAAGCAGCTCTTCATATAGCTAAGAATCCTGTTTTTCATGAACGAACAAAGCACATTGAGGTTGATTGCCATTTTGTTAGGGACGAGATTCTCAAGCACACTATCCGCCCCTCTTATGTTCGTACTTGTACTCAACTTGCCGATATATTCACTAAGGCCCTTGGGACAAAGCAGTTCTTGTTCTTATTAAGCAAGTTGGGTGTCCAAAACTTACATGCACCAACTTGAGGGGGGGTAATACGATGATATGCCGTAATATCTATTACTATATATGTTTCTGTAAATCCAATCATATCACCAAAGATTGGGTGTGATCGAAGAGAGATTTTTGGAGGTAGTTTAGGATAATCTGTACAGTTGTGTTAACGCAATATTAGGAGAATTGTGTGGGGTGATTACCTTCCTAAGTTTGTATATATTTGTATGC
>JAOSBK010000204.1:1762263-1773433 GCA_027568895.1 Erythroxylum shatona
GAAAAATCGTGAACGACACTTATTTTGAATAATTAAAATTCCTCTAAAACGACACTTATTTTGGATAGGAGGGAGTAGTAGCTTAGAGTTTTTCAAATTTTATTACCACTGGAATTATTGAAATCATAAAATTGTTATTTAAATTTAAACTTTATTGCACTTTATTTCCGTTTGAAAGGAAAGGAACTCAAGAATTTTAAGAAATTCTAAATCTGACGAATATGTTTTTACTCGTAGATTGAGTTGTTGGATAAAAAAAATTATATTAGCTCATAACCTCACATAAAAATTGAGCTCTTTTTTGTAAGAAGATAAAATTAAATTGAATAGATGTTATCCCTGAATAATTTCTTTATTTGATAAAGAAAAATCACTCAAAAGAGAAGTGAATTGTGTATGACTTAACAAAACTTTGCAATTTACTATCAATTCATGTAAACAATAAGAATCTGCAAAATTTTAACAAAAAAGTCTGTAAATAAAAGGAGTCTATTAAAGTTTAAAAAACAAAAGAACCCTGTTAACGTTTAAAACGAAAGGAGCCTGTTAAAAACATAAGGAGTCTTTTAATGCCTAAAACGAAAGAAACCTCTTACAATATTAAAAATAAAAGGAGCTTATTCTAAAAGTGAAGGAGCCTCTTGTAAATTAAACACACACATACTGTGATGTGGAAATTTAAAAGTTAAGAGAGAGAAAGAATGACATAATCGATTTATACTGGTTCGGCTTATAATGAAGTCTACGTCCAGTTCCTAAATAATCAATTTGAGTATTTCATTATAAAACTTCAAGTAGTAAATTTTGACGAGTCTCTTCAAGCTCATAAATACATATTTTTTAAGGTTCTTCAACCTTTCACACTCGTAGTGTTTAATAAGCTTTTACAAGCTCTCAACAAAATGTATGCAGGGTTTACTCAATGTAAGCTTCAAGGAATAACAATCCCTCTCAATAGAGTATTTTCACTTTCTAAGGCAGAATGAGTTTTGATATAGATATAACTTTCAAGAATATTGATGCTGTTGAAGTATTTCGAAAATCAGTGTCTTATTCGTAAATGCATTAGCTCTTCCTTAAGTAGACATTTTCTTCAACTAGTCGTTGCTTCATTTTAATTCTGAGTTGACTTTATATGTAACGAATCTTTAATATCATCTCTATTGAGATCTTCCAATATTCAAACGTTAAGAGAAAAGTTTTGTCAAAATTTCTATAGCTAATTATTTTAATTAGTAAGATCCTTCCGGATGTTGTAGAATTATTTCTAATAAGGTAAGTTCATTTAGAAGGTTCATGCAAGAAAGAAAACATTTATCCTATGATTTTATTTCATTTTACAAATTATATAGTTATCAATGAAAGGAAATAACTCTATTTGAAATTTTGAAATATTATATAGTTATAATTAAAATCATTAACACCAAACCTTGATCTGACATACTTAACATATAATGCTAATTTTATTGTATCCTTAGTACCTTTTGTCTCTTTAATAACTCAGTATTGTAATTAGTTTCTAGCTGCCCTTTAAGGCTTGTGAATGACATTATTTTTTTCAAAAAAAATTAATCTTTATTGAATTATATAATATTTTTCAAAAGATATGAAATAATTATTTACTAAGTCTTAAAGGTATGTTTATATAAAATTAATTTAGTTATTGAAACACATTTGATTATAATTTAGTGTGTTTTTAATATTTTTCTATTTTACACAAGTTCATGATAATGTAGTTGGTGACTCTTAGTTCAATTCTTAAAATTGGATTAAAAATATTATTAGTTAAAATTAACAAAATTACTAAAACATTGATGAATACATGAAAGAGGAGAATTACTATGAAGAGATTGAGAGTTTTTTCTTTTCTTTTTGAAATTTGAATAATTATTGTATCAACTATAGCAAATCTATCTCGACATTACAACGAGTTCACCATAAGTAAAATTATAAAACAAAAATTACAAGCTTAAGCCAAGATAGGTCATAAAAACCAATTAAATATAACTTAAAGCACTACAAATTCCATCTGGACTTCATTCATGTGGATAAGTCATGTTGATTAGATTTTACTATCATAAGGGCTCGAATCCAATTTACAATATCATCACCTAAGTTGTATTTAGGTAACTCCTTATTTTTGTAAATCCTCTTATTTATTTCCTTCCAAATAGAATAGATTGTGGTAGTAAAGGCAGTTTTGCAAATAGGGGCATCTTGCAACCGCAATTAGACAATTCAAATGATCCAATTGAAAGATGATGACCAATCATAATTAACAAAAGCCTCAGACAACAAATGTAAAATTTTGCTCCATACCGCCTTAGAGTATCTACATTGAAAGAATAATTGCTCTCTATATATTCTTCCAACTCTTTACAAAGCATACAAAGAGAGTCAAAAGAGCAAAACCATCTATTTTTAGCACGAATCCTGTTTTTGATAACCAACCAAGTGAAAATAAAAGCTTTATGGTTGAGGGAATACTTCCAAAGGAGATTGAATCAAGGAACATTGCCTACAGCTTCCTGCAGAGCCCTATAACAAGACTTATTAGTGAAATTACCTAAGACATCTGGACCCAAGTTACAGAATCTTGTCCTGTGTTTATTAGTGATCTTTGGAAGAAGATCAACTAATAAGTTGAACTCTCTGAAATTGCCCTCCCATTGCATTTGATTCATCAAGCAAGATGAAATTGCCCTCCCATTGCATTTGATTCATCAAGCAAGATGCTTTGGCCTGAAGAGGAATCCTATATATAAGTCTAGATAATGTCCTCCTTTGCATGAGAGGACTATAATCTGTCCAATTATCAAACCATACTCAAATAGTATCTCCGCTACCTAACACATGCTTAATCAAAGGAAAAACAACATGTCTCAAGCTCAACATTTGCAAGAAAAATCAAGAGTACTCCCTTGAGGTAGACGGTTGCCAAGAGTTCTTATAATATAACTTAAATTTTCATGAAATATTTATATTTGTAAACACCAAATAACGCATCTTGTAAGAAAATTAAAATATATCTTATTCTTCATATGTGATCTCAATTACAAAAAATATTGCATAATTTTATAATCTATAAAAAATACATGAAATTGAATTTTCGTACTACTTATTTGACTTATTTTTTAAAATAAGCAATATCATTTGAATTAGACTTATTAATTAAAAATACACATATACCCTAAATAATTAAGCTTAATTAAGGGCCTTGTAATTGTTGGAACAGGTTAATTATCAAAAAAGCTCAAACTTTGTCAATTTTTTAACTTTAGCTCGAACTTTAAAAAATAGTAATAAAATATCCAAATTTTCAAAAAATTTCAATTCTAGCCCACACTTTAAAAAGTAGTAATACAATACTCAAATTTTCAATTTTTTTAAATTATAGCCCAACGTTAGTATTTTTGCTAAGTTTGTTGACGTGACTTGTCATGTATTTTAGAAACCTTAACTATTAATACATGCCAACGAAAATTAACATAACGAGTGAAGATTAATAAAACGATGTCATTTAATCACATAATTAAAATGACATCGTTGTTTTAAAATGACCTAGATCAGATTACGCAGCCCAAACGACCTTATGCTTTGATTTCAATTTCCCTTTCGTTTTTAGTTTGTTCTCTTGACGCCCTCACCTTTTGATTTTTAGATTTCGTAACCCCGATGCTCTTATACTAAAGACATCAGGAGAACAAACTGAAAACAAAAACCTTACTGGAGCAGTACGCTGTAATGGGAGAGTAGTTTGGGATATCAGAAGAATAAATAGAAAACAAAAGATGAGGACATCAGGAGAATCACAAATAATGTCAGGCAAGAATTGAAGAAAATTGAAAGTTTGAACATTTTATTATCACATTGTGAAGTTTGAGCTAAAATTGAAAAAATTGAAAGTTTGGACATTTTATTACTACTTTTTAAAGTTTGAGCTATAATTGAAAAATTAACAAAAGTTTAAACTTTTTTTTGTAATTAATCCTTGTTGGAAATTATGATTCTTTTGCTTTGGTCATATTCCATTTCTTTTCTTTTTCCAATAAATTATTTAGACTAGAGCATGCGTGAGATTACATTAAAAAAGCAAAGATTTTCAATTGGAGTGGCGGTGACGATCGACGATGGATCTTTAAAGGCACTTGTAATTGTTTTCCTTTTGTCTTTTGTCCATTTCTCAGGTGAAATTTCTGTGTTTTGAGCACGCTAGTGTTATGGTAAAGAACCTAATGTGAGATATTACATTACAAAGGGTAAGTTTAGTTCTTAGACCATACATTCCGAGTATAAACTCTTGCTACTAAGAGAAAAATTAAAATTGACTCATAAGTCTGGAATACAAGATTTATGTTATTTGATAAGTTTAGTTAAATAATAATTTTATATATTGCTTAAATTTGCAGAAATAATTTGTGTCATATTAATTATGAAACAGATGAAAAGGGCACGGAACAACCAATAATTTATTGCTTTCTGACATTATCATATCTTTAATTAAGTTCCCAAATGTTTTAAGAATCCAAAATGTCATTATTTTAGCTCGTAATTGTTCCATAATTATTAATTTATCACTTTTTATATAAAATATTAAGTAAAATCAAGTCACTCCCTCCTTTTTTCCAATCTAGGAAGTCTAATATTCTTGTATTATAGATAGGCTTGCAGCTAGTCCTTCAAGAGCTGGCACTTATATATGGCTTATCTGCATCTTTTTCTTTTCCTTTTTCCTTTTATAACTTAACTTTTGATCCACATTATCTATTTTCAATGATTTGGGTTCGTGCTTTCTTTTACACATATTTATGAAAAATCTGAAAGAGACACCATTCTTTGTTCTGTGCTCTTGTCAATTATCATCCTTTATATTTCGCATTAACATATCAATACTAGAGTTTATAGCTATAGTGATAATGGAAGTTGTACAGAAACTTGAGTCTGGATAATCCCATCGATCTACTTCTATTCCTTCAATTATATTGTGGGAATAAAATATGTAAAGTTGCTTACTGGGTTAGTTATTATTCACTTTTTATATCCATCTTGAAATAAAAACAGATAAAGAGATAAAATTATTCCACTACTTTAACTCGTATTTTTTCTTCGATAAATTTATTAAACACCATTGTCATAACAGCTTATTAGAATACGTATAAATATAGACTTGTTAGAATATAAATTACTAAAATCATTTTAACATGAAAAAAATTGTTTTTGTTTGGAAGTGTAATGAAAAACCTAAATTTTCAGCAGGATATTTGAGGTAAATACTCTTATCTAGTCACATTAATCTTGTGTTACATATATATAATAATGAATTCATTGAAAGCCATGAAAGGCATTAAAAGCTGGATTATAAGGCATTGCTAACGGTTTGGAATTATACAACAAAAATCACAAAATTAGACTATTATCTTGGGAAAGCTTGAAGAAAGACTCAATTTTCTTATCTTCTAGAATTTATCTAATTTTGCATTGAATTATGTGTTCTAAAGCATACTTTTCAGTTCTATAGAAAAGCTTTTGGTTTCTTTCCATCTAAATTGCATATATTAAGCTATATGTAATTTAACTGAGATTAAGACACATTTGATCCTTCCTCAATTTTACAAATTATTTGTTATCCCAAATCAAAATATTATGTTTATTAGTCTCTGATCGAGTAAGGTTTATTATGTTTTACATTCTAGCCCAAATGAGCGTAGGATAATTACATTTGAAGAAAATATGATCAATAGATTCAACCTCTAAATAACATAACTCACGTAGATCATTAGAACCAGCATTCTCCTTGTAGCCAACGAAGTGTGAAAGAGACCTTAGGAATCAAGTTTCCCTTCAATCCAATGTTGAACTAAGGGATGAGGGGATTGTGAGGTCTGATAGCTTTAACACAAGAGGAATTAGTGAAAGAGCCATTATGGTTGAGGATCCTTATAGGTTTATTCATTCTTGTACTGCTAGGCAAGTAGCAAGGATGGTACTTCAGAAGCCTACTAGCCTCTCTTTTAAAGAAATGCCAAGAAGGTAAAGAAAAAGGGAGACTTAGAACTCCAAAGGACTTAATTAACTTTTTTTTTCTCTTTCAAATGGAGAACTGACTTAGACATTAGAGTCGAAGATAAATTAAATATACTTTCAAGTAACATATGATTGACGACGTTAAGCACTAGTTTGTATTATATCATTCGGTATTATTTGCAAGAAATAATAAAACTACAACTCGAATTATTAGAGCGAGACTCAATAACTCAAAAAACAAATAAAAGATCAAAGAGAAAGTACTTATTAAAACAAATGAGCTTAAAAAGAAAGGCTTAAAAGCAAGTTGGAAATTAAAAGACAAGCTTCCTTAGGTACTTAAAAAGTATTTTTGACGATGGACACTAGAAATTGCCTTCTATTATATTTGTGTATTTATTTGCTTGTTTTATCTTTTATTTTGATTTTTTTTGTCTTGTTTTATATTTATTATATTATTTATTTTATTTTTAATTTTTAACTTTTTATTTACACAAATTTATTTTTTAAATACTTTCTTACTTACCTTAATATTTACTTGTAATGACTTGTTGAATTTATTTATTAACTTATATTTTTTTCCGTTTGTGTATTTATCTACTTGTTTTATTTTTTATTTTAATTCTTTACCTTGTTATATATTTATTGCATTATTTATTTTATATTTTTATTTGTACAACTTTATGCATTTGTATTCTATTATTATTATTTTTAGGTCTATTATTATATATATATATTTATCATATTTTTTGTTAAAAAAACTTTTTTACTATTTAAGGGTAAGATTACATATTATAAGACCTTCTTATGTATAAAAGAATTTACTAAATTATTATTGTTGTTGTTGTTATTGTATTATCTTTTAAGGTACGAGAGCTACGAGTGATCATGAACCCTGGATTACATCTGATTTGGTTTAGTTACAAAATGGACGATTAATATTTAAACACCTTTCCTGTCCTCAACAGTTATTTAAAACTCACCTTGTCTGTCACTACACGTAGAAGATTGGATCAATAGTTTCCCGCACCACACACTATCAATTAAACACGAACAAAAGTAAGTGGAAAGCAAGGAAAAAGCAAACTTTATTCTCAACTTTCTTTAGTCAATAACTAATTTAAGCATCAAAATGCTAATGTCTTGTAGAAACCTGGCAACAGCCTTTAACACGTGATCGAGCACGTCAACCATAGGTCTACAATATGTCATCAATCATGCAAGTTATATTGATATTAAATAGTTAAATTTAGCAAACTCTCTATAGTTTAACATATTCTTAATATTTTAAAATTTTTAAAAATTATAAATAACTTTTTTATAATTTAAGTTTATAATATTTGTCCCTTATTATCAATTTATATTAAATTTACAATTAAAATCTTAATTGTAAATTCTAAAATAATATCAATTTTATATCATGACAATACATGTGTACTATATAACATTATTTTAGAGTTCGGATTTAAACTTTTTAACAAAATTATAAGAAGTAATTTCTAAAAATTAGAGAATATAATGATAATATGTCAAATGATAGGAGTTCCGAATTTAATCCTATATAAAATTACACCAAACATATTTTTATGTTTGTTAAGATATATGTGATTATATCTTATTATTTAATTTTAGACATTATTTAATAATTGGACCTAATTTTGTTTATGTGGGACTCTTTTAAGACAAGTTTGAGAAGTTTAAAATTCTAATTAAGATCGCATTTGTATGTATATCCTATTGTCGAATAACAATGATCTTCTAAAATTTAACTTGATTATGACAACTGGATATCCAACAAATATTGTCGATGATGCTTGTGAGCTGATTGAGTTGAGATAAACGTCCATTTGTTGCAAACTTCTTGGTTAATCATGTTACCCTTACTTGAAGGTTTTTATGCTGCGTTTTTATTGGAGTTGTCGTTCTTTTTGAAAGTCTAAGCAGATGTTTTTCTAATGTGTGTTTAACATGATTTGGCTAATGGTGTGTGGGAGTGTAGTTGATACATTTTCCTTTGTTCCTGCGTGACCAAATTGGGCTATGTAATTGTTGATAGCCAGCTGTGATATTTCATGTTCTTGAAAGACTATTGAGGGTAATTTTGACGGCTGTTCTTTGGTGGTGTTCATGTGATTTTGGGCTGTATTTTTAGGTTGATTGTGTGATTTTCTGCAGCTGATTTGGTAGTTGTCTAGTGTTAGGTTAATGACTACTGTGTGTGACTTTGCAGCTGTCTTTTTGGTATGGTGGGGTACAAAAACTCTAGAAGTTTTTGTGATTTTTGCAGCTGTATTTTCGGGAGTATTGAGCTATCTTTGACAGCTGATTTTAGCTGATTTTTGTTGATTCTATCCATCTTGGACAATTGCATTTTCTATAGTATTGTGTGATTTTCTAGGCTATCTAGAAACTAGTTTTTGAGTAAAAAATGTCTAGGAGATGTTTGTTGTTGTAGCTATATTTTTGGGAATGTTTCGGTGATGAAATGTTTGTTTGATTGATGTTATTTTGATGCTGTTGTGTGTGGGCTGATTGTGATTTTTCTTAGTAGTTCACAACAGATATTGTTCTATCACTTCCTAAACTTTTAGTTGATGGAGTTACATATTTAAAGGAGTGCTTTTATCTCAAGTGTTTTTCTTTGTTTATGTCTTTATTGATTTAATTACTTAAGTTATTCAATTATCATCTTTATTATTAAACAGTATTGTGAAAATTCTCTGTTAGTATGAGGTGGTCGTCTTATTAGGTGTGATATACTTTTACGAGTTGTAAGGACAGTGGATAATGTAAATGATTGAGTAGTGTCGGCTCAGTAAAGCCTTATATAAAAATTATTGTCATTAGTAAAAGTATTAAATTGAGTGAGAGCCTCGCAGATATAGACAAAATGTGCTGAATTGCATTATCAAATATCAAGAGTTGATTTATTATTTCATTTTTGATTATTTTTGTTTTTGTAAAAAAGTTCATAACGATTGCAGCCATTCATAATTTATGCAAAACTACACCGTTAGGAAATTTTTACAATGTTTAATAACTTTGATCACTTTCTTCTCCAAAATTTCTAATATTAAGAAAAAGAAAACAAAAAAGAGGAGAACATAACACTTATTTCTATTCCTCTATTCTTATCATATTTTATGGGTATCCGTCCATCCCATAAATATGATCTTTAAAAATTGGATTGATGACCGCTCAAACAGGAGAACCCAAAAAGGAGAAACTCGGGCAAGATATAGTTGATAGCTTTTTAACTTCTTTATAAGAATATCCGGAGACATACCCATAGAAGATGTAATGATGTTGTCGCCTTTGCATCAACGAGGAGATTCAGCTACGCTTCTCCACATCGATTCCAACTCAATGAAATCAGCTGACTTCAGTCATATCAACAAGACCATGAAGTGTGATTTTTGATTTCGTTGAAGGTTTGCCTTTTGTTTGTCTTCGTTTCAACATCATTACCATTGGAAGATGAAAAGAAAATGTAGTAAATTAAAAGGAGAAAGTGGAGAACACATGATCCAATCTATTTTTGTAACGTTTTCTATAATCTGAGTGGCATTCGTTGGTGCTCCGCAACTGCAATAACAAATGTCAATTTACAAAGCTAAACTCACTCTCGAAGAGTGATTTTATGAAATTCCTTGTTCCCTTGAATCATCCTTCAAACGTGAGTTTATCTTAACTGAACTTTCTTGATCTCTTGAGTCATCCTTCGAAAGTGATAAGAACTTCCTTGTTCCCTTTAATCATCCTTCGAAAGTGGGTTTATCTTAATTAAACTTCCTTGTTCCCTCGAATCATCCTTCGAAAGTGAGTTTATCTTAACTTTGTAAACTGACATTTGTAATTGCAATTGTGGGAATACCAATGACTGCCACTCAGATTATACAATTTTGAGTCACGTAATTTTTTTAAAATAAAAATGTTTGATTTTTTATTTTAAAAATTTTATACTTTCAAACAAACCAAATTTATTGTAATCTTAACTTAATAGTAAGTCAAGTTACTTATTTAAAGATATTTATTAGAAATATTTAATATATATTTTAAAAAATAATGATCACGAATTTGTATTAAATCTTAAAATTAAAATAAATATTCATAATACTCAACACATTTGCTTATTCACTTGTCCTCCATTTGGTGAACATTGACATTGATTATGTTATTTGTATCGAAGTAAAGACGCAAGAATAAAATCATCTTAACGTCAAGTATTGAGATTATACATTTAAATTATAAACTAAATAATTAATATATATTATGCAATTAACATATCATTATTTATTATAAATTTAGTTATACCGCTTAAGCAATAATCATCTTAATTATTCATAAGTAATAATCTCAATTCATATTTGTACCATAAAGCTCATATACCATCTTTGATGATTTTGCTTCTATTCTTCACTTAAAAGGTGTTTTGAATAAGATTATTTCCCCTTTTATTATTTTAACTGATAAATATTTTTTATTATGTCTAAATTTTTCTTAAATTATTGAACTCATAATCATGGGTTTTAATTCCCCTATTCCTCTTAGTTATTTTTTCTTTTACTTATTTCCTTAGAAGAGAAAATGACCATCATTTTTTCCTTTTTTTTGAGAACTTTCTATTCATTTTCTATATTTATTTATATAAATAATTTTCAAGTAATAGGGATAAAATAATAATTCTTCTATTCATTAATTATCCTCTAATAATTAAAAATTGAACCAATTTAATTGATTTAATAGTAAAAATTTTGAACCAATGAATTTTTCGATTCGATTTATTTTAAAAATTTTTATTGTTAAAAACTGATATGTTTATTAAGTCAATTTTCATAAAGTAATTGATTTTTATAAACTGAAATAAACAAATTGATTTTTGTTTAACAAATTTTCAATTAAAATTCAAATTATTCGATAGATAAAAATAATCTTTTCAATTATATTTCAAAATCTTAATTTTATTTAATTTTAGCTAATTGTATAATTATTTGATACCGGTTGAACATTTTAAGCTTTAAATTTTTTATCTTATCAGTTTCACTTTTGGTTTAGGTTTTAGAACATTAATCCTCAAAAAGTATACATAAAGATATGGTTTTACCACTAATTACAATCATTCCGTAATTATATTAAAAATATCCAA
>JAOSBK010000204.1:1832388-1845750 GCA_027568895.1 Erythroxylum shatona
TGGGGTTCTAGATGTGCGCAGAAGTGTACAGGCTACGTAGGAACCTGAGGGATCTTGGAGTTCTAGATTTACATTCTCTAGGCTCTTGGGGTAGGATCGTATGGGGCTTAAAATTAGTTTGACTAAGCCATGATACCTAATATAAAAAAAAAAAAAAAGAACGACTTGAGCCCCTCACGGGGTAGCCTAGGGGTAGAAAGGAGGAGAGGATTGTGTGCAGAGGGTTCGAGCTTTGGGAGGAGCAGTGTTTATTTAAGGTGATGTAATCCTTCTGGTGATGACCCATCCGTTAAAATAGGTATCTCTATTATTATCTAAGATCAAACCTGAATTTACATATCTATAAATCTGAGTAGGTGATTCATAGATCCCAAAGTAATCGGGCAAAACTCGAAACCAGAGTTATAAAGAAATAAAATAAAATAAAAGAACGACTTGTGCCCATCTCATCTAAAGAAGTTATAATACTGCGGTAAGATGATGAACCATTGCATGTAAGCAGATCAACCGTTATCATTTTCTGTTCCTATATATGATTATCCATTCATTTAATTTTTATGGAACTATAAAAATTGAATGGGCATGGTCCAAAACGACTAAAACCAAGAGAGTTTGTGATCCCCATTTGCTTTAAAAGCAGACCATGTCTTCTTGGGATAAGCGTTCGTAAAACATGAAAAAGAAAGTGGCAGTCACTTCCTCCATTGGTGAGGAGTTGTTTGGTTTTGAGTACCAGATAGGAAGACGATAAAGACATGTGCATTATATATTTATAGCAGGAATTTTAAGATCTTTCGTAATCTTATATGAATGTATACAACAATAACAATATGCAAATTGTGGAAAGGTTTAAAAATGTAAAATCTTATCTTTAATTAATAAAAAGATTATTTTTATTATAAAATAATATATATATGAATTTTTCATTGATTAAAATATTAAACATGTTCCGTAGGTTAAACTAGATTTGATTTATTTTAAAAAAATTTACTATAAAAATTGACCAATTAATTTTGATGTGTTGATATCTCAACTTAGTAGAATAGTAGAATAAAAAGTATATTTTGAACATATACAGTTTTGTATATACCTAAATTCACCTAGAAAACAAAATAATAAATTTCTTTCATTTATCATATAGACTAACTTATACTTACCAAATAATGTTAAATGAATTTGTTGAATCAATTAGGTTTATCTTTGTATTTATTATTTTAAATTAGTTTTAGAGAAAAGTTTGTAGTTTTTTATATATTTATGATAATTTTACTTTATAAATAAAAAAGAGAGTTCAAATAAGTACTAAACATTTTTAATTTATTCATTTAATATTTTTAACTTAATTTTGATCAGAATTATTTTTAAAATTATTAATATACATATATATAATTAAATAATAAGAATTACTTTAAAACACACCATCATTTCGATTGTTGACACATAATCTAAGACCAGTGAAGAATGAACTTTGTACACGTCGAGTTATAATTAATGGAGTCCCATCAGAAATTGGTCCACAAGGACGGTGACCACTTACAAAAATTTGACTAAGCAGAAAAGGACACGATCTTCTCATGCGTGGTTGAAAATTGGGGGAATGATTCAGATTTTTTTTTAATAAATATTTTACAGATTGATAATAAAAATTGTCATTTTATGTTTATTGTTCAGTGATACCAAAATAAAGTTTATAAATATTTTACGGATTAATAATCTAACTTGTCATTTTCTATTTATCATTTTGGAAGGGAAAATTTATTAGTTTGATCGAGAATATTAATTATATTTGCATTATCACGTGGTGTTCTTATCTAATAGAATGATAAAATATAATTCTAATTAAAAATTATATTTAAATTAACGTAATTGGACCTATCTTAATCTTGAAAATTGAAATGATACCTTTAATTTAAGGGTCTTCTTTGTCTTGTTTAAGTTATAAAATTATAGTATAAACAAAAGTTTGATATTCAATGTATGCGTCTGTAAAATTTTAATATCAGTTCATTTTTCTAATTTTACATAATGTTATTGATTGATTTTGAAGTTTGATATTCAATGTACACATTTGTAAAACTTCAATATCTGTTCATTTTTATAATTTTACACAATATTATTGATTGATTTTGAAGTTTGATATTCAATGTATGCATCTGTAAAACTTCAATATCTGTTCATTTTTATAATTTTACACGATGTTATTGATTGATTTTGAGGTGGTGGATATTTTTTATATTTACTATAATTTAGTAAATATGAGAGAATAAATTTTCAAATTTTTTAATTACTATAAATAAAATTTCTACAGTTTTGATTTTAAAATACAGATATTATAAAATTAAAATTACAAGAGAGTTATTTGTAGTTTTTAAAAGTTAAAAGGTACGTTAATCAATATTTTAAGAATTGGATTAGAAATTAAACCGATTAGATAAGAAATTTAAAGTTTAAGAGGTTCAATCGATATTAAACTATCGGTATTAGATCATCACAAAACTAGCTAAGAATTAAATAAAATTTAGAAATTTAAAGATATTATTATTACTTATCAAAAAAATTGAAGCTAGTTGAGAAAAGAGATGGTGAATTAAAAATTAATTAATTAATTATAGTTTATAAGAACTTATTAATTTACAAAATTTAACTTAACTGATTAATTTATAAATTAATCAATTTTAATAAAAAGAATTATTAAAATAAATTGATCAAAAAATTAAAAACTGAACCGAAAAATTGAATATCTCAAGATTTTAGAGTTTTTAATCATTGTAGGGGTAAGGCTGCGTACTATCAGACCTTTCCAGACCCTGCTTCATTGCGAAATTTCAGACTAGGTGATGATGATGATGATGTTGATAATAATTTTAATCAATTATATTTCTTAATTTTGAATTTATTAATTCATTAAATAATTTATTTAATAAGTATTTAAAAATAATAGTTACAAATTTATAAAAGCATATTAATCTTCTATTATCTAAATTATAATATGATATTCACAAATTCATTCAAATTAGTTATCTTCTTTCTTGAGGAATCTATATCTCTAGAAATCTTATAACGAGTAACGTGGATGGTTTTTATTTGCGCCGACCGGTGGGCAGACCTTACCCAAAAGAGTTGTTCAACTCTGTCTCTTATCCCACTGCCACTCCACTACCGCCCATCGTCACCACCACCACCACCATAACCAACAGTAATTCGTCTGCCAACAAAAAAGTTCACTGAAATACTGATAAGAGCGTGCATGGTCACCAATTATTGCACGGTCACAGTCACATTCTCTACAGGAATGATGTTTCTTGATCATGAATGGCTTGGCAGACTCACTTCTCTACTTCTCGCCAAAAACAAAAGCATGACGTCCCTTCTTACGTTAACTTGATTGTAAAGATGGAAAGTTTGTCATCTCTGTGCGTGAATCTGTGCCAGAAATGATTTTGGACAGAAGAGTGAAGCCAAATGCTATATTTCTGTGTGGACACATAGACTGTCCAAAAGTGATTCAAAGTCCGCACTTTCTATGGTATGGTTGATTGCTTTCAGACTTCGTTGAACTTCTTTGTCTGTGTCTTTTTGTTTTACCTTCTTTGTTTGCCATCTGCTGGTCACGGATAGGAAGATAAAGGTCCATTTTGAATTGCAGAAATCGACTTCTGTGTACTGAATGATTCATGTCCAAGATTCTCCTCTCGTGATCTCAAGTAATCGAAACTAAATTACACATTCATCATGCGTTCTCCACGTAATGCTGGACCATTTGATGATAGATTGAATGGTAATAGACTGGCTGGAACCGAACTTCAAGATCTTATGATTTTTCCTTTTTGTTCGAACTTATTTGAAAACGAAGGGACAAATCAATCTTCAAATGATGCGGGCATGAAATGAACTGGCCTTATTGTTAACTATTCCACTTAACTCTTCAATGATAATGGAAAAGAGTGCAGACCGAAGAAACAAAAGAACAGAAAACGTAAAAAAGAAATGAAGAATCTTATACCAAGAAGAATTTAAGATCAGAATGATTATGTGATCTGGTGCAATGTAGAACTGTTCATGTAACATCTTTCAAAGCAAGAGACATCAAGCTACAAAATTGAAGAACATGTGTTACAGTTACGATCTTCCTAGCTACAAAATAAATGGAATTGTCAAATCCACAAGCTTCTGTTTGCTTTCACGCTCACTGCTTGCAGCCATTTCCTTCAGGCTCATCCCAGGTTTTCGCCTTCGCTTCCTCGATCCACTAGTAGTGCCTTCAGAAGCTGTCATAACAGAATTAGTGTCAGATTCCTCTGGTTTTTTAGACACAGATCTCTTCCTATTTCTCTTCTTTGCATCCAATAGTGCAGTTCCGCTTTTCACTAGTGGAGTGACTGGAGAGTTTGCAATGGAACAATCCCCAGGTATTGCTGGCAAAGGTGTGTCCTCCTTCATAGCTATTTCGCCTTGAATGCCCGTGTCCTCAGTACACTTCTGCGGGATGGGCTTGGTAGGTTTCACTTTAGTCTTGGATGGGCATATATCTTTCATGTAGCATTTTGAAGTTCCTCTTTTCCCATTCTGATGTGAACAGAAGTGACATTCGTAGACCACACTGTTCTTTGCCAAAGTAATAGGTCTATTACTTTTACTTCTTTCCTTCAATCTGGTCTTTTTGATTCGCACAGTGCAGTTAAAGCCAGGTTGAAGAATAGTCTCACATTTCTGACAGGAGAACAAAGAAGGGTCAGGAGGGACTCCCATGGACTCTGCAGTAGCAGCAAATTGGCGGCCAAAGAATGCAGAAAGAGGAGGGATTGAAGCTTCTTGGCTGGCCCATACTGCAAGCTTTTGCAAGTGATCAAGTTTCAAGAACGACTTTGCATTCCGAGCAACAAGATTGGGTTGGACCTTCCCGCTGCTCTCTTGTCTTAGTGTAAGTGAACCATGAGACCTAATCAGCTGGTTTTGAGGCTTTTGTTTCGAGCTTCTTTTTCTAGCCATGTTCTACAATAGTGGTCTCTCAACAGAATTCAGTCAAACACCTTCTAGTCACCACTAAACTAGACTCTACCAGAGCTCATTCTGAGAATTCATTCTGAGAATTCAAAGTAAAATCCAACAAATACCGAGTAGACGCAATCATATCTTCCAAATTTCTTGCTCAAAGTTTACTCAATCCACAGAGTAGCTACGAACTTTGATAAATCTTTGACTTTCCCGAGCTTTGTTACGTCCACAAGATTGACTCTAACTATGCCCACCTTTTAAAACAAACAAAGATATCAATCACTTGCCTAATCATTGAACTGAGATTGAAATCAGAACACACTACAATAATGGAGTTAAAATGACTAGCTTTACTGATTCTGAAATTCCCACAAAATGGTATCTTTTTTCTCTCTTATTGCAAAAAAAAAAGGAAAAAAGAAGAAAAGAAGACATACAATTTCATTTTTCACAAACCAAATACATGTATTAGTAAGATCATGGAAGCAATATGAACAGGAGATCCAAACTACAAATTATATGTGATAAAGATTGACCTAAAAGAGTTCCAGAGGGTTAAAACCATTAATACAAGTTCACATTAAACCCAAAAGTTTGATGTTTGCACTTATAAATGGATGAAGCAAAGGCTTGAAATTTCAAAAGCAAGTAAATAACAGATAAAACAGAATAATTTCAGATCACCCTAAAGTGAAGAGGGTACTTAGACGTTATAAAAACTATGTGCAATTGAAAAATAACATTTGCTAATGACACCATTCATTTGAAACTATCCGTACATGTCAACAATAAGCTGACTAAACATGAACCAAAACCAGAAACAGAGTTACCCTTGACTTGAGTTTACCCTTAATTTCAGTCTTGGAGCTGAAGAGAACTCTTCTGAAAAAATCTGTAAACTTAAAGGTCCAAAACAAGTAAGCATGTGCTTTCAGGGAAGTGTATTCATTAAAATAGGGAAGGATATTCAGAAAAAGAGCAGAACTAAAACTTGGTAAGGATCAAACACTTGTAGTTGCACTTTACAAGGCTTAAACCGATGGTTTGTCACTGAAACCTTTTGTCGAATACTTAACCTTCCTACGACAGAACAAAGACCTAAAGTGCCAAACTTTTGCAATCTTCTGTAAGCCTTTTCCATAAGAGACAAAGACCTACAGTAACAAGCTTTTGCTATCTTTATACTCAAAAGTGATGAAGTTAACTTTAACCAGAGAAGCAAATAACGAATCAACTCTTTTTTCAAGCATATGAAAAGTAAAACCCATGAACCCTCAAGACAACAACTTTATGATTCCTTGTTGCCCTCTAAATCTAGAAACAAACAAAAGACAAATACTTGAAAGAAATCCCAATAGATTATATTGAAAAAGATACCATGAAAATCCCACAACATATAGCGCAAAAGCTACCGCTTTTCTCACCTAAACAGAGAGAGATTACCTTCTACTTTAGTCCGGTGACTGTCGTAGAGCGGCGGCGGCTAATCAGTTCGTTAAAGTCGGGCAGTAACCAACTAAACAATACATATATGTGACATTATATAATTATGGATTAATACTCTTTTTTCATGTGAATTTTTATTTAATTCTTTATATTATTATTTAATTATTACACAAGTTTGTTATATTTTATTAATATTTAATTTATTTATAATTTTAAAATAATAAGTATTAAATTTAAAATAATTATGTAATATTGTATTTTATTCTATAATTATTTTGTCATAAAATTATTTATTCGTGTCTTTCCTGAATATGTTACATAGGGAGATTAAGGCCTCTGGAGCCACTATTATTCTCTTTATCTTTGAAATTTAATTAAAAAAGCATCCTCTTTAATAATTCCCAATTCTCAATTAATCGAATATTATCTTTTTTTTGAAAGTTTATTATATAAATGTAAAAAATATACAATAATAGTATTTAAAAAAGAAATAAGAATTTATGAGAAATTTTATATTGGAATTTGTTAAATTAAAATTTTCATTTAAGTTTACTTAATTTGCAAAATTTATTTTGATAATTTAATTATTAGGAGATTTAGCCATTCGATTAGTATTATTAAAAAAATTAAAAGCTTACTTAAATTAAATGATAAAAGTTTACACACTTGGCAAAGAGGAAGCACTTGATGTGCTAGGCAGCATCAGGTACTCCTGAATCAGTCTACCAAGAGCACTGCTGGTGAACAACAGATCAAATGTTCTTAGGAATGTGGAAAGTTTGTTCTGAAAGGTCATGTTGCTCTGCCCATTCCAAGCAGAAAGCTGAAAGCAGTCTATTCTATGCCCAACATGAAAATCCTTAAGCACTATGGTATACAAGTGTTCTTCAATATGAAATATGAGTCCCAAAAAAAAAAAAAAGAATACTTTGCACTGGAATTGTCAAAACAATGAATGCATAGATCTCAGGAAATGGGTAGACCATCGCCGGCATACATTTTAGAATACGGATTGATGAGTCTCAACATAAATGCAATCCAGAAACACAGAATGCTGCATGTTGCATACTAACTAAACCAGTAAGGCGCAATGATTCTTCAGAAATGTTAAGTCTAATGTCACAATACAAGAGAATTGATACGGTCTGGAAGCATTACATAGAGCTGAAAAATGTTCAAAGAAAAACCAACAGTGATACACTGATATATCTGCTGTTTCTAACAGCTGTGGTTAGAAACAATACGATGGAAAATGGCTGTCACCAAAGTAAGAAAATTTGCTTTGCAGCAAGGCCCCACAAAATTATGAAGGTTCTACAGCTATAAACTACCATAAAATTCAAATATTTTCGTGTGTGTGCTTGTGAGAGAGCTACTGGGTGGAGAGAAAGGGTGAAAGAAAGCTACCTACTTTCATGGAGAGCTTTTGCAGTATGTCCTAGATTTCATCATGGAAGGAAACCAACAACCAGTTATGAGAAATTAATTACCTTTGACACTGGAAGCACAACTGTTGAAAGCTCAGATTCTATCAGAACAACAAAGCAATGTATGTTGAATAAAATTTTCTTTTTCTTCGCTACAGAACAAAAGAATGAATAAGATGCGGAAGTAGCATCTTGGGACAGTAGAACTGAGTAAAAAGAAAGATCTTTTGTACAATGAATTTAATCAGCATTAAATGAAAATTTTTGTTTAGTTCTATCCCTCGGCCAGTAGATGATTTAACAAAAAATGTATCAGTAGAATAGGAAACATAAAAGAGCTACAATTGTTAATGCTTCAGATTTCCAACCCCTCTCAATTGAAGTCCTTCAACCTTTTTTTCAACATATCCATTGATTTCTTTTTTGCACTTTGCTTTGTATTTCTATTGGAGAGGCTACCGAATATTCCATCAGCAGAGTCCTTGAATTTCTCACAGACCGTGGCCACCTTCTTGTAATCCAATGTGTTGTAGTTTTTCTGTCTAATCACAGGGTTCATAAAGTTCTCCGGCTGGCTGCTTGATAAAAGGTTAATCAATTGTCTTGCCTCAATTAAGCAATCTTTAAAACTAACTTCTCTGTAAACCTCACTCAAACCAGTGCCATGAAACCTCTCATCGGCAAAATTTTCTAAGATCATCAAGTCGTTGCTGAGAACCAGGACTGCATTGGCATTGAATCTTTTGACATTATCACTAAGAAAAGCCGAAACAAATGAATATGAGATGTGCTCCAGAGCACCACTCCCCACCTTGTATAAAGCATCCAAAGGCAAAATCTGTTGAGCAGTGGACAAAATGGTGTCCAGGTAAAGTAAAACCTCATTTACATAATCACTAACATTCTGAGATGCCTCTTCTGCTATCCAGTTGATGTTTTCTGTTAGTGCCATAAACTCATCTAATTTAATGTTCACCAAATTCAGTAAAGATAGGTAAGCCTCATCCCTAGAAGTTTTCAGCATTACCTTGGCCGTTAAAACAGCTTGAGGCCTCTCAACTGATCGGATAGGAATGCCACATAGTTGGGCAGAATGTCGAAGGAAAAAATCACAAGCTCTTTCAAGAACAGATATGTTAGCGGCAATTTGCATGGCTTGAGATACACCAATAGCACTGCTCTGAACTGTAGTAAGTATAGCTTCATTTAACACATCAATCAAGATCTTATCTAAATACTTTCTAACAGTATCAAAAAATTGTGTATGCACCCCATAAGACAAGTAATCAACAGACCCTTTGATAAAGGATCTAACAATGCGGCAAGTATCAGGTACCATGGACGAAAAAGATGCAATATATGGAAAAGCTGGCATTATGTCTGATGTCTGGAGATGAAAAGACAGGGCATTGTTTTCATAATCAGTATCCTTTTTCATTACCATCTGCTCATATGTGTCGTTGGCAATGACATTAATAATTTGCTCCCGACACTCTGCCAAAAGAAGATCATGGTATTTGTCTCGTGTATTATCAAGTAAGTTAAATATTTGGTTCATTTCAAAACCATACTGTCTGAGAGTTGCCCCAAGAAGAGTGACATAGTCCTTCACCAGGAGAAGATGGGTTGCAGAATCCATATGGGAAAACTGCTCCTTTAAGGTGGATGTGATTTTAGTTACAGCCATTTCCCACATTGTTTCCAGCTGATCTGAAGACAAAAGACCTCCGGCAGTCCTCATGACTCGATCCTCCACTATAAAATATCCTGCAATATGAGCAAAGTATGTCTGATAAGACTCAATAAACGGCTGAGAGTAAGAAACTTGCAAGTCTGAACTTAGTTGCAACATTCGGTTCTCATAGTAATATTCTCGAAAATGCTCCTGGATTCCAAGGCAAGCATGGATATGATAAGCTCGGTAAAGGGGAATGAGATCAAACTTCAACATAGAATCTTCATCAACATCCTCAATATCTAAAGTAAATAAAAGATCTCCTGATCCCAAATTGTTCTGTTCCTCGGCTTTCCTCTGATGGTCCAGCATTTTCTCATCCCTTTGACGAGTTGATGCAAGACGACCTATTGCCATTTGTCCAATATCTTTTGCTGAACTTCTAATGTGAACTAGCCATTCATTAAATTGACTAGTTACTTTCTTTTCAATATGAGTCTTTATAACTGGGATTGTATTCTCTATTGCTGTTCTAAGAACCTTCATTGGGATATTCTGCAAGCATCTACTCTCAATCATCTCCACTGTTTTCAAAGCAGGATAAAACTGGTCTTCTGGCATGTGATTGTTGCACTTAACACAGAGTTCCAAAACTTGAACACAAATCTTTGACAATTTAATGGCCTCACTGACATTCTTCTTGACCGAATAGGATTCAAGAAGTTCTTCAAGTTTGGTCAAAAGAGCATAGCCAACCTCTTGCAACCTAAAATTGTCGCTTGCAAGCTCGCTTTTTAGCTCTTCAGCATCAACCAAGACACCACGAAGTTCATCTACCGCAAGAATAAAGTCCTCATAGTGGGTCTTGCAGAGATCCTCAATCTCAATTTCCTTCTTCTTTACAAAAGACTTGAGCTGCTGAAGGAGTGCTTCAGGACGCCCCATTTCGAAGGCATGCCTAACAATAGGACCCACATCTTCCCCATTTCCAATCAAAGTGGCCAGTACTAAGTCCTCTCCGGTATCCCCATTCTCTACAACTGTTCTTCTTTTTGGTTTAGAATCCATAGAGTTGATAAAACCCTGAAACAAAATAAGCACAAACAGTTAAGAACGAAAAGAAATGCTTCAAAGATATAGAACAACCGTCTAACAGCTTCTTCTCCTCTATGCTTGGTGAGAGGAATGACAATTTTCAGTACGACCTAAACTGTCCATTGATTTACCAAGCGGAAACCTGTATTTTAGCTCCACGTTGGCTGATATGGAACCGAACCACAACCACCGTTTTTCCATTTGCTTAGTTCAAACAACAAACAAAATGGAAACTTTTTGGCAAATCCATACGTGTTCCGAACTCAAATTGCATACATAATCAAGAAAAACTCGAACATAAACGAAATCAGAGTCCCTTTTCCAGGAAAAGTCATTTAACGTAACCAAACCTGAAAACATTCCATAAAAATATCACATTTTCCAAGAAAAAGCCCCTGAAGAACACGACTACTATAAGAATCAAAAAAGGAAAATCTTTATTTGCAAATAACCAAATAATCTCAGAGATCACAGATGCCATCAGCACATATCCAACTCTGAAACAAAAGCAACTATAAGGACAAAAAAAAAGAAAAGAAACAACAGTGAAAGATCAGAACACACCAAACCCACAAAAACCCAGATAGAGAATCAGATACAAATCAAAACTTGACTGTGAAAGGGACTTACGGAAAGATAGAGAGGCTGTTGTTTGGTTCAGAATTGCAGCTTAAGATTAACAACAGAGAGCTCTCCTGAAATTCTTCCTTTATTAAGAGTGAACTTTCTCAATGAACAAATTAAGAGACCATGGGCCATTTGGCTTTCGTAAATCAAAATAATCGAATTTTCAATCCGACTATGTGTACATTTCTGTTTGTTTTTCTCCAGTTGCTGTTGCCATTTCCGCTATAGTAAATTTGATATTTTCACTCCTACGCTTGCTTCTTCCAGGAATGATCTACGTTTCAATTCAACGGAAGAAAAATAAGATTTAACTAAAACTGATTTTTAAATTTAATTTTATGATTGCCTTTATCTTCAAATCTTCAATTTTTTAATTCAGTTATTAACTTTTCAGTTCGATTTATTCTAATAACTTTTGTTGTTAAAAACTAACTAATTAATCAATCAATTTTTATAAATTAATTACTTTAAATTAAAATAAATCAATTAATTTTAATTTAACATTATTTTTTTAATTAAAGTTTAAATAAAGGATCAAATTCTTTAAATTTATTCATTTTTTAGCCAATTTTAAGACAATCATGTAAACCTTTTAAATACCAAATATCTTATCTTACAGTTTAATTTTCGGTTTTTAAAACATTGAAATTAATTTAAATATTTAAATTATTTTTCTAAGAAAATAGGGAGATGTGTTAGTGATAAGAATGAACCAATCAGAAAATTCACATGTAAGTTTAATTAGGAAGACAATTATAAAACTATATATAGTGATCCTTTGGTACATAATTCATTTTAATTATTTATCATATTTCCTAAGTATATTATATTTTATAGATTAATTATGCTCCTTTTAGTCGAAGTTTTGAATTAACAAATTAGAATAGTAATTATCGAAATATTAATATAGTAGCAAAAAAGAAGTATAATTCTCCATTAATCAATATTTATATTTTAGGAAAACATAAATTGAGTATTAATATGTACATGATTTTAAAATACCCAAAAAATAGTAAATAAAGTAGGAGATGAGGATCACACCTGTTCTTTTAGGTTTATAAGTTAGAATTAATTTTTTTAATAAAAATATACTATTAATCACAAAACAATTCAATAATTTGAATGAGACAAATAAATAAAAATGATAATAAATTAGATCATATTATAATTTTTATTATATCGTATCCATAAGATTTGATTAAAAAAAGTAACAATTTTATCGTCAATTTTTTCAATTATTAAATAAAATTATTTGTTTTAAATTACTTCAAAATAATTTAAATTGAATCAATTCGATTATTTTAAATTTAAATTTGATTAAATTTTAATTAATTTTAAATATGATTGAAGTAACTGAAATATCAACCCTACAAAGACTAGAATGAGTTGATTATATTATGTATCTAAGTCGATTAGTACACGACAAAGGGGATGATCCCAGCATAAGTTTCATAAATTACTATATACTATACATTTTCCAATTACTATTTTACAGCTTCTCTGTTGGAATTTGGCACATTATTCGATGTAATCAATGTATGCATATAAATTAATACCAATATCTAGATATGAGCTTGAACGAAAGGGGATATTTGATTGTTTTTTTTTTCCTATATTAAGTGACTCTCAGTCAAAATTTTACCAATATTTTAAAAACTGGACTGAAAGTTAAACCGGTAAGACAAAAAGTTTATAGTTTAAAATATTTCACCGGTATTAAATCATTATAAAACTATATAAAGATTTAAAAAAATAGAGATCACATCATGCTGGCTCTAAGAGCTTATGAAGGACTATAACATAGGTGAAAAAAAAAATCAAAAGTTGCTTACTAAAGATTGATTTCTTTAAAGCATTTGATATCATAAGCTAGGATTTTATAAGGTTCTGTCTGGATGCTATTCATTTTCCTTCTCATCTATTGCAATTGATCATGGCTTGTTTGCAATCTTCCTCATTGAGTATTTCGGCAAATGATAATCCTATCAAGTCAGTGAAATCTGCCAGAACTATTCGACAAGGTGATCCTTTATCCCCTTACTTATTCACTTTAATTATGGGAGGTTTTTCCTGGATTTTAACGAGGCTTATAGCAGC
>JAOSBK010000204.1:1890625-1903268 GCA_027568895.1 Erythroxylum shatona
GGGTGGCTACAGACGACGGAGTTTGGTTATGGAACGGTCCAGAGCAAAAATTTGAGTTCTGGTATGGATGGGATAATACAAAATGAATTCAATGTCCCCATCCCATAATATCGTCATCTTCTACTATTGTTAAGCAAGCTGTAATGTCAGTTTTCTTTAAATTTCAGAATCTGATAAATAAGAGGACATAATGTTCTTGGACGCTTGTCTCTAAGTTCTCTTCTTAAAAATTTATATTTGCGGTGAAAATTTTTGAGTCATCGTATTTAATAGTTGTAGTCGGAACTTGCATATTGTCAAAGAATTTTTAGCAGCAATCAAACTTTCTCAACTTCTCAATATGGGCTCTAGCCAGGCCTGAGGCCGACTGGGCCTAGGAGGTTTTGGTTTCAAAAAGAGCAAAACGGCATTACTTTATGTTACTAAGCTCGGACAGCTCGAGCCCAGCCCGAGGCTTGACCGAGCCATTTCTAATGAAGAGCAAATTTATTGAAGAATAAAAATATACATCTTTAAAATAACTTTCACATAATTAAAACTCAATATTAGACATAACTAAAATTTCAGTATATAAAGGATAAATTTTAAAGTGTAAGTAAATATTTTTTGAAAATTAAATAAACTAATTATATCAATAAACCATCTTTAAAAATGAGTTACAATAAAAGATATGAGAGCTTAAGCAACACAATATCAATAATGTTGACAACATAGAGAAATTATTAATTCATAACATCGAAAATTTTGAGAGTTATAGTCTACCAATTATTATTCAATGAGTGCATGCTTTGAATTTATTTAATATTATAGAAAGGAAAAAGAGACAATTTTAATTTAGAAATATAGAACACAAAATCAAATTTTTGACAAACTTTTTTTCAACTTACTAAAAATGGTCGAAGGCTAGAAATGACAAGGCTTTAAAGGAAAAATCAATCACTAGGCTTATGATTTTGGACTGTATAAAAATTTACGACCTTAATTATGTGTAGCGTTTTTTTTTTCCTTAAAAGATAAAAATGAGGTAGATTTGGCTTTCTATTCTTTGGACTCAACCTTTGGGATTCTGGCTAATCGCACCTACTTATTGTATTTTGATGGTCATCAAAGTCAATATTTTATATTATTGTGGCCTTGTTTAATGATAAGGATGTCGAAATTCTGCTTTAGAGATGACTTTGATTACCTTATGTGTTTCTTATGTTAGTCCCTTTACCTTTCCTAAGGAAAAAAAAAAAGACAGACTAATTAACTACAAATGAATAAAACTTGATACTATACATGAACCAAATGAAAAAAAGAAGAAGAAATCTTTAATATTAACTAACAGAAAAATATACACCTTATTGAAAGGTGAATGATGTCACGTACAATTAAATATAAAAAGAAACCAATTTTTTATTATACAAATTAATGTGGTAGTAGAAAGTAAGGATTGTTCCCATGAAGAATTCAGACGTTAGTAGTTACACAATAAAAGGAAGTTTTAAATTTAATTAATCAGAATTTAATTGGAATAAGAAATTAAAAAAAAGACTAATAGCAAAACAATGAAAATTTAACAATCAATAGGAATAAATCTTGGTTCCCAGTCTCCTTCATTATTAAACTTGCGTTACCTCCTGTCTCGCTACGTCGAGACTCTCTCCCTCTTGTTTCTAGATAACAAGTCTCATCGTCACTTCCCGTACTAAATACCAGTTTTGTTTCTTGGTGTTTGCGTTTTGTTTTATCCTCCGCATAACATATTTTACTTATTCATATGGCTACGGAAACTGAAGAAGATAGACTGGTGCATGAGATATACCACCGCTTAATCGTGGAAGAGGACGAGGGTATACTTGAATACATTGATGGTGCAGACGACAGTGAATAGGGTATACCAGGGCTCGAATGGCAACACTATGTCATTGGCCGATTGGTAACGGAGAAGATGATAAACTTTATGATCTTTAAATAGATTATGGCAAGCATGTGGCATCCTGTCAAAGGCATTATGATAAAAGAACTCGGTAATAACGTCTTCATTTTTCAGTTCTTTCATCACCTTGATGTGGAAAGAGTGCTTTGGGATGGTCCATGGAATTATCAACAAATCCCGCTTCTGTTACACAAACTATAACCCAATGAGAACCCTCGTCAAGTAGAGTTGGTAAGACTGGAATTATGGGTCTAGATTCATAATGTTCCTAATGGTTTTATGTCTGAAAGAATTACCGCCGACGCTGGAAACTACATCGGAGAGTATATTGAATCAGACCCACGTAAATTCTTACGTATATGGCGAGATTTCATGCGGATTCGAGTGGCAATTGATATCCGCAAGCCACTAAAACGAAAACTCTTCGTAAAGAGGCCACAAAGGGAGAAAGTTTGTTTAGTTTTTAAGTACGAATGACTGAATACATTCTGCTATTTTTGAGGCATAGTGGGTCATACTGATCGTTTTTGTCATCTCTTGTATGAACATCCACAAATTTCCTAAGAGAAGTTTTTCCTATGGATCGTGGTTAAAAGCTGAATTAAGGAAAACAACCCATGTCGGAGCTAGATGGCTACGGTCGGAAAATGATATTACGACAGAATTAAATGATAGTTTCTCAAATATTCCGACAATGAATGGATACAATCCGACGATCCCTACTGAAATAGGAAACACCACTAATGAAGTCGAGGTTCAAGGGATTCAATTTCCAAATGCTAATCTGGTAAATAGTGGATCACGGAGTAATGGTGGGTAGTATCAGCAAATAGATAACTTGATAGTCACAAATCCCACAAAAGCTGCATCTTCGATATATACAGTAATGGACACAATCACGGTAGTTAACCCTAAACAAAGACATCTCCAAGAAGAAGCAGAATCTGAAAATGAAAACATGGAGGAAGAGGTCATTCCGAGTACTCTCGAGACTGGGTCAAAAAACTTGAATTTAGTGGGCTTTGGATCCCAAGCCCACCGCGATCCATGAGTACATCAAGCTGGAACTGTCGGGGTTTTGAGAACCCACGTGTAGTTCGAGCCTTAAAGGATATGGTGTCCGAAAAGAGACCCAATTTTATTTTCCTTATGGAAACTAAAATTAGCAGAGAAAAGATTTTACGTATTAAAACAACTTTAGGTTTTGCGGGTATTTTTGTTGTTGATCCAATTGGAACAAGAGGAGGTTTGGTTCTATTGTGGAAAGAAAAGCAAATGGCCCATTTAATAAGCAACTCACGAAATCACATTGACGTAGAGGTTTGTATTGAAGGCATAAAACGTTGGTGTTTAACTGGTTTTTACGGCTTTCCAGAACGCAATAACCGGAGACATGGATGGGACTTGTTTCGAAATCTCTAATCTCGGTCGAGCCTACCATGGTGCGTCATTGGCGATTTCAACGATATTATGTTTCTATCTGAGAAACAGGGTAATCACCTACTTCCTAGAGCATTAATGGAGGGATTTAAACAGGCTCTTCTGGATTGTCACCTATATGATTTGGGGGTTGAGGGTTCCGTCTTCACTTGGGAGAACCAGAGAGATGAATCTGCTATTGTAAGGGAGAGATTGGACCGGGCGGTGGGAACAACTTCCTGGTCTACCATATTCTCGATGGCCAAAGTCTTCGTTCTCCAAACAGAGTCTTCCGATCATCTACCCATTTTTCTATTGGTGGGTGTTCAGTTGAAGAAGTATGTCTAATGACGTTTTCTTTTCGAGAATGCGTGGACCGTAGAGAAGGATTGTCTACAGATGATAAGCAGGGGATGGGTGACAGGTAATTTCCATTCTCTTCAAGAACGATTAATCTCTTGTTCTCAATTATTGCAAACATGGGCGCAATGTCACCATCAAGAATTCCAGAATAGAATTAGACGGGTTAAATAGAAGATGGCCCTCTTGCGAAGACAATCGATGATTAATATGGAACTGTTGAGAGATTTGGAACACAAGTACAACGAGTTATTATTACAACATGAAGTGTACTGGAAACAATGGGCAAAACAACACTAGTTAGCTGAAGGTGATTCCAACTTGAAATTCTTCCATCTGATGGCTTCTCACAAGCACCGAAAATTTTTTTATCTCTAAGCTCAAAAACAGTAATGTTGAGTGGATTGATTGGGATTTAGGACTACTGAACATGCTTTTGGATTACTACTAACAATTATTCATAGCTTCACATGAAGATACAAGCCCAATTTTGCACTACGTGGATTGTAAGGTAACTTCCCCTCAGAATGAATTATTATTGACCCCATATATAATAGAAGTGCAACAAGCTCTGTTCTCCATACACCCTGATAAATAGCCGGGACCAGATGGTTTCAACTTGGGATTTTTTCAGACCTACTGGGATATAGTTGGAATGGATGTTGCTCAAGAATGTCTTAAAAGCTTAAATGGAGATGCTCCCATGTTTGGTACGAACAGAACAAATATTATACTTATCCCTAAAAAGAAAATACCAGAAACAATAATTGATCTATGACCCATATCATTGAGTATTGTCACAGATCGAATTGTCTGCAAAGTACTCACCAACAGATTAAAGTAAGTTTTACCTCAGATCATATCAGATAAGTAGAGTGCTTTTATTCCTAATCGTTTAATCACAGATAATATTTTAGTGGCATATGAGCTGTTTCATTCTCTTAAAAGGAAAACTCAGGGCAAATTGGGTTCTCTTGCCCTCAAAACAGATATGAGTAAAGCTTATGATAGGATAGAATGGGAGAATTTGCGGCTGATTATGTTGAAATTGGGATTTAATGAAGCATGGGTTATTAAGATCATGATGGTAGTTACATCGGTCTACTATTATTTTGTTCGTGGTAATGAAGAACATGGTCCTTTAATCCTTAGTAGGGGATCAAGACAAGGAGATCCGTTGTCTCCATACTTATTTATCATTTGTGTGGAAGGATTATCTGCTATAAATTTCAGGCACAAGGTCGCATTCATGGGGTTCTAATCGCGTGAGGGGCCATTCCAGTGTCTCACCTGTTTTTTGTGGATGATGCTATATTCTTCACTAGAGCTACAATGGAGGAGGCAGTACAATTAAAGAATATCCTACAACTGTATGAGGTAGCTTCGGGACAACAAATTAACCTCTCCAAATCAAGTGTTTCTTTTACTCCTAATACTGCACCTACAATGAGACATTTGATTTGCCAAATTCTGGGGGTTGCGGAGATTGCTGGTCATACTAATTACTTGGGTATGTTGTCTGTTATTGGTAGAGATAAACAGCACGTGTTCCATTATATGGTAGAGAAGCTAACAAAGAGATTGCAAGGTTGGAAAGCTAAAATGCTGTCCAAACCGGGAAAAGATATACTATTGAGAACTGTGGCACAAGCTATACTGAATTACCTCATGTCGCTTTTTTTTGTTACCACTGGATACTTGCAAGGATTTAGAGAATTTGACGAATGGTTTCTTCTAGCATAACGGAGGAAGAGAGACTAACGGTATAAGATGGTTGCAGTGGAAGCGGATGACGATACCAAAAATATATGGGGGATTGGGATATCGAGACTTGGAGGCAATTTAACCTTGCTCTTTTGGCAAAGCAAGGATGGAGGTTGCTTAAATACCTGAACTCTATCGCTGCAAAAGTTCTAAAAGCCAGATATTTCCCCAAGGTTGATTTCTTTACAGCAGCTTTGGGCAACAATCCAAGCCAAATATGGAGAAGCATATATCAAGCAAAAACGATTCTGCTTCAGGGATGTAGGAGACTAGTTAGCGATAGGCAAGACATTCATATATGTGGCGAGATCCCTGGTTAATGGATGATAGGGATCCTCATATTTAGACAGAATAAATGGAGCAGTTAAATCTTAATTATGTAGCTGACCTTATTAGGAATCATCGCTGGAATGAAGAACTGATCAGACGCTCCTTTAATCCACGAGATGCAGAACTTATTTTACAGATCCCTCTTGGCTTCTCAAGGATATAAGGACGGTTGGATATGGATTTTCAACAATCAAAGAGAATACATAGTTAAAGAAGGCTATAGAATTGGTATGGAGTGCGTCAATATAGAATTCAGGGCCACAGGATTTCCATGGGAAAAAAATTGGTTGGTTCATGTTCCAGGTGAAGTAAAAATACTTATTTGGCATCTTTTGAGGAATGCTCTTCCATGTAGAGCAAATTGAAAAAGGAAACACATTGACTTAAATGACACTTGTTTAATATGTGGTAAAGCAACAAAAACTGAACAACATATATTACTTCATTGTGAGTTTGCTCAATCTGTTTGGATATTATCTTCTGTGGATTGGAATGTGTCTCCTAATACATCGTTACATAATTAGTTTGCTTCGGTTATGACTTGCTTCACAAATGCACAGAAGGAGGAGGTATGTATGATTATATAGAGTTTATGGACTCACCGCAATGAATTTGTATGGCAACAGAAACTTCATGACAAATCCTTCATCATTAGTTGGGCCATAACAACTTTACTAGAATGGCAAGCAACACAGACGAGAAATAACATCCCATCCAAACAGCAGCAACAATCTCCATCAAATGGCAAGCTCCACAACCGAACTAGTTTAAATGTAATGTAGACGTGGTGCCATTGACATCTGGTTTTTATGGATTAGGAATGGTAATCCGGGATTCTTAAGGACAGAATTATGCTGGCAAATTAATGATTTTACCGGGTTGGCGAGATCCTCAAATCGGCGAAGCTTTATGTTTTCGAGAAGCTCTAAGTTGGATCAAAAGGTTTTCCTTTTTCCCCATATGTGTGGAAATTGACTGTCAAATAATTACTTAATTCTTGACATCTACACATATTTTTCCTTCTTACTTTTCAATGATTCTTTAGGATTGTAAAGCTCTTCTTAATGAGCATCAATTTATTTCTACTGTTTTTATTAGGGAGCCAGCGAATTCGGTTGCTCATACGGTAGCTAGGACAGCTAATTATATGTCTAGTTTTGAATGGGAGGTATGCCCTCCATCTTTTCTATATGACGTTTTAGCTTTGGTTGTTAATAATATGCGCTGAGTGCACCTGATAACGTTTTAAAAAAAAACTTGCGTTGATCATTAACACTAAAAATAATTAATTTATTGGTTAAGCATTTATCATGGTAAATTTCTTGACCTATTTTCTCTTATGTTTAGTTAATCAAAACATTTATTTGAATTAACCCTTATTAATCAATAACTTGGATATATGATATCAAATTTAATTAATTAATAGCTTTACAAATCAAGAAAATCGATGAACTAGACAACATACATACAATGCATATTTACCCTATACAACTATTTTTCCTAGAATCATGTCCCTAACATAGTAGACAAAAATCTTAGTTGTTACTTTTGATTAAAAGAATTGAACGTCAACCTATTTAATCTAGCAATTGATTGAATAAAATTACAAACTAGTTGCACACCTAGTTGTAAAATCAAACAGTCAACTAATAACCCAGAAAAATAATTAATACTTAACCAATAAATCGATTCAAATAAAGAACGAAAGTCCCATCACAATATTCAGAGTTCAATAACTAGGATTTCGTAAACCAAGAAATAAGAGTTTAGTTACCCAACATTACAATTTTTCCTAACTATTTTAGACTATCCACATTTAGGGCGTTCTTGATTTTCTTCTTTATTTCCTGTCCAACCGTCGTCCTTGTTGTTTGATTTTTCTCTTTTCCTATTGGGCGTTATCCCCCACTATGGATGTGCTCCGTTATCCTCTTTCAGCCACACCCTCCTTGGTTTTGTTTTCTCCTATTTTCGTTGCTTGAGTCGCCACTATTCTCCTCACGCTACTCTATTTTCTATTCTCTTCTTTTTGTTTGATGTGACAAATAAACCCCTTGGTGTCCACCTTACTGTTCACTTGTGTTTTTTTAAAACCTACGCTGATACTGTGCATTTTTAAGGAAAACGCATGGGTTGCGTTTCATGCGTCAAACGCACTGCTGCTGATTGTCACATAGGTATCACTGCACGAAGCTATCTCTAGCTAGTGCCTGGTTAAACTCTTTTTGTTCCAAAATATTCACAGTTCTTTATATTTGGTTCCAAAATACACCTTGACACAAAATAAGATTAATTTTCATTAAGTATAACTCCAAACTTTAAAAATAAAGAAAATTAACACACAAAAAGATAGAAAATAAAGACACTAACATTGAAGACAATTTTTTAAAAAAAATTAGCGTAAAAGACACAAACTTCTTGTATACTTTAAAAAATTTCAGAAAAATCCATGATATCTAAAATTTTAGGCAAAAATTCTTTTTAGTTTTTATTTTTTTCAAAAAAAATTCTTTTAAATTTCGGTAAAAAATTGGAATGAAATAGATGCAATATAAATATCAGACTTAGATTAATCAAATATTATTTATATAAAAATTCAACATAACTCTTAAATTTGAACCAAACTAATTAAATTTAACTTAAACTAATAATTAAATATAATTACCTTAAATTATTAATTTAAGTCAAATGTAATTAATTCATATTAATTAGTTTAAGAGTTGAGTTGAGTTACAATAAGTGACATTTGATTAGTTCGCATATAATATTCATACTACATGTGCTGGTAATGTTGTCATCTGCAACCAAATTAATACCAACTCTAATAATGAAATATGTAATTAGTGAAGAGTTGAGATCATTCTCACGAGAAATCTACTGGTAAATGTTTCACAAGTTGAAAACTAAAACAGATTGGGAGGTGTTAAATTAACATGATTTTTTTAGAAATTAAAAATGACAAAATTGGAAATAAACGAAAGTAATCAAATTTGGAAAATTGATGACAAACCTTAATTTCGGGTCACCTACATTATCAAACTAATATGGATCATCGATATAAAATTAAGTCCATTAACAAATACTCATTGAGTGATGCTCTCTCTTAGGATTAAATGAATCGAAACTTGTATTCTAATTACTCTTATTAACTAACAACTTAGTTACAATCTTAAGTTTGATTAATTAATAACTTTAAGAACCAGTGAGCAAAACACATACGATATGTATTTAATCTAGATAAGTATCTTTCTTAGAATTTCCAATCCCTAACGTAAATATGGTAATCCTAATTGCCACTTTGGATTAGCAAAACTGAATGTCAAATCCTACTAACTAAATCAATCAATTCCTAATTGCGCACTCTAGAGATTAATCAATTTAATCATCAAAAGCAATACGAAAGACAATTAATATTCATCAATGAAATAAACTTTATTCAGAAAATCTCACACATACTAGATGATGTTGAGTTTTGGCTCTTTTGTTTGTCCCATATTAGTTAGGGAAAACAATTGAGGCAAGGCTTTTGCCAACCTCCTTAATTAATACACCAATATAAAGTCAAAGATTTATATGACAAATTTGACTCTAGTTAAATTCCTCTTTTGAGGTGAGAGTTGGAGAGTTTATTTTGGGTATTTCTTTTATGAGTGTGTTAGTGTATTGGGGGATTAGGTGAGAGGAAAAATTGTGTGATTGTAAGGATTTTTTACATAGTGGATTTTCTTCTCGGTGTCCGTAGTTTTTTCTCTGATTTGGGAGTTCCACGTAAATTATTTTGTGTTGTTATTATTTCTCTATTTTATGATATTTTTGTCTATAAAATATCCTTGGGTGTGGGTTCGGGAGGTCTAAATTTTCAACAATTGGTATCAGAGTCAAGGTGTGTTTTTTCTTAAAAATTCTGAGTATGCTCTGTGATCGCAATTTTGACTGATCTTTCACATCAGAAAAGATTTTCTTGAGAAAGGTTCATTTCGTGAGGTGGAGCTTTGGTGTGGTAATGTGGAAGTGCATGTTTAGGAAAGTCCTGGCTAAGGAAAGACTTGGTATTTAAGTGTGTTCTTTGTGACCCACCTCTCTTTCCTGGGAACTTACCTGATGTACTATTCATTTCTATGGTAAAATTCATCAAGGCAGAAGAGTACAGGAAAAATGTCAGAAAATAGGGTTTCGAATCCTCTTAGATTTGAGGTGGAGAAATTCGACGGGAGAATCAATTTTAGCTTGTGGCAAGTGCAAGTCAGGGATATTTTGATTCAGTCGGGGTTACACAAGGTATTAAAAGGCAAACAAATCCCTGATATCAGCACTACTACTAGTGATACTGGCAAAATGGCTAGTACGGACATATCTAGTATGAGCGATGAAGATTGGGAGGATCTGGATTTGAGAGCAGCAAGCGGGATACGATTGTGTTTGGCTAAGAATATCTTTGCGAATGTGTATGGAATATCTACAGCAAAGAAGCTTTGGGAAAATCTCAAGGAGTTGTATCAAACAAAGGTCGTCTCAAATCGGGTGTACCTAAAGGAGCAGTTTCATACACTGCAGATGAGGGAAGGTATTACAATTTCTTATCATTTAAGTGTTCTCAATGAGATCGTCTCTGAACTGGAGGCAATTGGAGTTCATATAGATGATGAGGATCAAGCTTTGAGACTCATCTGGCCTCTTCCACCTTCATATGAACACATGAAACCTATTTTGATTCATGTGAAGGAGAAGATAGTTTATTCTGAAGTTACTGAAAAACTCTTTTCAGAAGAGAGAAGACTGGGTGGTAAAAGAAATGTTCCTCCTGAAGACTCAGCTCTGATGGTAGCTGGATATCAGAAGAAAAACTCCATGAAGAAAAATATACTATGCTAGACGTGTGGACAATCTGGGCACGTGAAGAAAAATTGTCTGAGAGATGGAACGGGTTCGGCAAGAGGCTCTGGGTCAGTTAATGGAGAGACTAACAATATTGCTAACATTGTCTCCATGGATGATGATTTTATTCTTTAAAAAAGGGAGAAGGGGTATGTACATCCTCATGGCACGTCGCCAATCCCAAAGTTGCTATGATAGAGGATGTGTTACTATTAGCGGGTCCATAAGCTTGCACACGGGCATTGGTTTGACATTAATATAAGGTGTGTGGTGGAATTTATGTCGATGGCTGATGAACTTCCAGGAAAGCCAAACATGGGAGTTGCACCATAATTTTTAAACAAGGTTATTTTCGACATGTGCCAAAATAAAAGGCTTGGAATTGGTTTATTTTGAGTGGGTATACTTTTATGGTGGAGCATGATGCTATAAAGCATGATAATTCTCTACATTGAGAGTTATGTTATTTTCAGGAGATCTTCATTGAGGTGGAATGTGGTTATGGGATCAACCAAAGTCGCCAAGGTGGAGATTGTTGAGTTTTGACTCCTTTGTTTGTCCCATATTGGTTGGGGAAAACAATTGGGGCAAGGCTCTTGCCTATATAAGGAGGTTGCTACCTCCTTGATTAATACACCAATATAAAGTCAAATATTTGTATGACAAATTTGACTCTAGTTAAATTCTTCTTTTGAGGTGAGAGTTTGAGAGTTTGTTTTGAGTATTTCTTTGTGAGTGTGTTGGTGTATTGGGGGATTGGGTGACAGGAAAAATTGTGTGATTGTAAGGATTTTTCACATAGTGGATTTTCTTTTTGATGCTCACGGTTTTTTCTCCAGTTTGGGAGTTTCTACGTAAATTCTCTTGTGTTGTTATTATTTCTCTATTTTATGATATTTTTGTCTATAAAATATCTTTGAGTGTGGGTTCAGGAGGTCTAAATTCCCAACAGATGATAACGTGATTCCTTTCAACCAAGAAGAAAGATTTAGCTACTCATAACAGAGGTAAAACTCAACAGAAAAGTCGCAGGACATATTGTCTCCATCTCTGCAATTTTTCCAAAAAAATATGAAAACTCCTAAAAACAAAAAAATAGCAGAAAAAACGTGAAAAGATGATGTATTTCCAAGCATCTTCTTCCCTCTTATCGTTATATTTATCAAATACACTTCCTACGTAATTAGACAGCAGATTCTCACATAAAAGACAACAACTTGATTCCCAAAATAATAAAAATCCTAAGTATATCAAATATATTTTTAAATCAGATTCTACAAATAAAATTTCCCTTTGCACGTGCCCACATTTAGTAAAAAACTTTTCTGTTAGTTGGGAATTCGAATTGTCTTTGCTTTCTTTACATCTTTTTGATTTAATTTCATCTCGTTGAAAATCATCTGAGAACAATTAAGAAGCAAGTTCATTAATTTTAAATAAAAATTTTAACACATTGAAGAGATTTATATCTAAAGTTATCACAAAAATAACAACTTATTATGTGTTTGTAGTTATTTTTTAAACCAGAATCTAAGAGAAAGAATTTTTCTAAAAAATTGAAAACTAAAAGGAACTTTTTTTGAGAATTTTAAAGGTTAGAGAGTTTTTCTAAGATTTTTCAACTATAAGAGAGGTTTATGTTTTTTATATTTATTTTATTTAGATGTAAACTTCAATTTCAATGGCCATTCAGCTTGAAGGAGAGAAAATTGGGAATCCATTTCAGGACCTCCTTCCTAAATTAGGAGTGTGGTTGTCTATCGGTTAAGCTGCCTCTAATTTTGAAGTGAAATTGGAATTTTAGGTAACTTACCATATCCTTATATGCAAAGAAAGACCGATTAAAAATTTATCTAGCACTTAACTTCATCTTCTACTTCTCTTTATTTTTTGGCATACTGAGAATAATGGGTACTTAATATTTTATTTCTTTGCCCATATTTCAGGGTAACTCAATTACTAAATTATACCTAA
>JAOSBK010000204.1:1924631-1938966 GCA_027568895.1 Erythroxylum shatona
TTTTTACTAATTTTTATATGTCAGGGGTTTTTTAGCAACTTTTGCATAACACAGGGTTATTTACGCAATAAATTCCTTAATTGGGTTATGAGAAGTCCGATAAGAGAAGGTCTGAGTGGCAAGAACAAAAACATTAAATGGAATAGATTTCTCCATTCGAAGGGTGTTTAGCTAAGTGTCTTTCATAATTAGTTCTTTGATTACTGTATCAAAACTTAGTAAAGATCCTCGAGTTACTAATGGACTCAAACTTATCTTTTGACATGAAAATTGACATATATAATGGCTAGGAATGGCAATGACTTAGGCCTTTACGACTCGACTTTGGCCTCTCTCTTTTTTTTTTGTCAAGCTCTATTAGGCCTAAGAAATTTGATTTAGGCTTAGACTGTTTTATCATCCCTAATAGTGGCAGCCTTGGCATTAAGTCAAGTACGGTTTCCAAGTGACAACTGATCCTAAGGTTATGTTTGATTAGAAGTTTATTAATATAATAGAATGAAATGTAATATTATTTTATTGATTGAGAGGAGGGTTAATGGAATGAAATGTAATGGGATAAAAGAGAAAGATTTTATACATTTCATTCCATCATAAACAGTAAAAATAAAAAAAAAACCTCTGATTTGGAAGGTTTAAAATGAAATGTAAAATGATAAACAACTTTATACTATATTACATTATAAACTCTTCATCCAAATAACATTTCACCATATTACATTATGAACTCTTCCATCCCTCCCAAATAATAATTTTCTAATATTATATCCATTTACATTCCGTTCAATTATAAATCATTTCATTCTATTCTATTTCATTTCATTTTATTAAAAATATGTCCAACTAAACATAGCCTAAAGCTCTTATAATTCGGATATATGATTATATAGACAATTTAAAAAGGTTGTTATTGCATATAATTAAGTCATCTATGAAGTTAAAATTGATTGACATCATCAGACATAAAATAACATATTTTAAAAAATCTGATACCTCTTTAGCAGTATCAAATAATCAAAAATCAATCTTGATTACTTTAACATATCTATTGTCAAATCATGCTAGAATTTTATGATTCATACCATCCTAAGATAATAGACATTCTATGAATGTATCTTCTACTTCATCTAGCTTTTGAGTAGGCTTAAATATTTCTCCGATAACAATGCATCAAAGAAGTTTCCCATTGAGAAAGCTTTACTCATTTCCCAATATATATTGGTGAAGTTTGGAAGTAACCATAGTATACACAGAGTTTCCAGTTTTATTTACCAATATTCTAAAGGTGCATGAGGGAGCTTACAACAATGTTTAGAGATGAAATTTATATTGTTTGATGATCTTGAGGAGTAGAAGAGTTTGGTATATACCAAATACTACTTAGATGACCAAAACATCTCTGAAGAGCAAGAACTTTAAGATTAAAACACTATCATTTTTTACAAAGAAAATTCTGATACCATATTTTTAAAAAAAAGTTTTGAAACATTATAAAATGCTTTGTATTTAGTATGTGTAAAACTATTACATAAGGGAGTATTTACACATACATATACACAAGAATATTCCACTATAAGTACTACATAAATACATAAATTTATAACATATATAACGAATATGTTATATACATTAACATACTCAATGATGTGTTTATTATTAGTGGAACTTTTAGCTATTTAATAATACAATTAAGGATAAAATATTAGGCATCATCTTTAAAGATTACAACAAGACATGCTTCATTCAATTAAGAATTATGATTTAACATTAGAACACTACACATATTCTCTATACAAACACAATTTGGGGGAGATCCTATTCACATTGCATCAACCGAGCATAATTATGGTTTTAGAGAAGTCTTTTAATTTTTTCATAGTTGTTTTTAGCAATTGGCATTGGGATGGGAGCTTATTATTATTGAGAAGATCACAGTAAATGTCTTTTTTCCTTTAAATGGTTTATGTTAAATGCAAATGTTTTTAAGCATGTCATATGATATCTCTTTTGTAAAAAATTTGCAAGGTATTGTAAATCTTTAAAAATCCTTCTTAAACAAAATGGGTTGATAAATGGAAAAGACATATTAAATTTCGAAAGGAACCTATTAACATTTAAAAAGAAATGATCATGTTAGTTATTTAAAATATAAAAGAAGTCTATTAATCGAAAGGATCCTATTTGCACTCAAAAAGAAATGAGCTTGCTATAGCTCAAATATAAATAACCTATTAATTGACAGAAGTCCGTTGACACTTAAAACGAAAAAAAATATTTTGTTTTATAGAAATAGAAGGAGCCTATTGAAAAGCTGAAAGAGCCTCTTGAAAATACAAACTTGTTACACAAAAATTTAAAAGTTAGGAAGAGAGAAAGAATAACACAGTAGATTTATATTGGTCGGCTAACAATCAAGCCTACATCTAGTCTTCAAGTATTCAACTTGAGTATTTTACTATAAGAATCCAAATATTAAATTTGACGAGTCTCTCTAAGCTCACAAGTATATATTTTTTATGGTTCTCCAACCTTTCATATTCGAAGTGTATAATAAGCTTTTAAAAGCTTACAGAAAAGTAAACCGTAAAATCAAATGTAAATTCTCAAATAACAATTTCTCTCTTAATAAAGTAATTTTACTTTCTAAGATACAATAAGAATGATACGACTCTTAATAATATAGATGCTGCTTAAATATTTCGAAAGTCTGTATATGTTCGTTACTTCACAAGTGATATTACTCTTTTTTAAATAGTCAATTTTTTCAATTAACCGTTGCTTCATCTTAATTCTGAGTTGACTTTGGATTTTCAATATCATCTCTGTTGGAACAAAAATTTCCGAAGCTAATTGTTCGAAAATGTAAGATTCTCCTGATTTTTAATAAGGAAAGTTTACTACGAAGGTTTCTGCAATAAAGAAAGTAATTTTCCTATAATTATATTTCCTTTAAAAAATACCGTTATTTATATAAGAAAATAAATTTAATGTAAATTTTGAAATATTATATAGTTATCATTAAAATCGTTAAATATAAACCTTAACCAAATTCAGGAGCGATTCTAATCCAAAGTGGAGGAGATCAGCAATGGAGTTAGGAGTACTCGAGCTTGGTCTTCCATGGAAGTTAGCAACCGTTGAGTTCTGATTCAGACTAGCATTTTCTTGAATACTATTTGCTCCACAGATGCTACCTATTTTGGTGTCATCGATGAATTGGTAGTAAACAACAACACCTCGTTGTCTACGAGTTCTCCTACCATTTCCTCCATTTGCTGGTTCATAAGTATTTTGGATCTGTTTAAACAATGTCTTCAGTTTCTATTTCTAGTTATTATTTGATTCATAGCATATTTTTGTTTTAGGATTGATATCATTTGATAATGGAATTAGGCATATAAACAATAAATATATATTTAATCATACTCAATTTAAGTACAATTAAAAAAAAAAAGAGTCCATGCCTTGCAGTCAACTCCAGTTGGGCTAAACCGAATCGGGCAAAGCTTGCTAACCCTAGTTTCTTTTATTGAAATATTTTTTATTTCAATAAATATTTTTAAGGTCAAAGGCTTCACAAAATTTTTATTGTATAATAATTTCCTCATTAAAAAATTATAGACAATATATATTTTAGCATAATAAACATCATAGTTTTCTTGTTACCCTACCACAGTTTAAAACTTAGAAAATAGCTTTAATTGAAATAGAATTTTGATACTACAACAAAAAATTGCAATTATTACCGCAAGGAAAATATGTTCGTCAAAGATATAGTTACTAACTATTAAACTAACAAAAACACGAAATTTCAATCAACTATGAGGTATGGGAACTCTAGAGCTTGTACATGTCTATATTTCGAAAGCAATTGATGTCAACATTGTATTTTTATACTTCAAAATATACTCTTAATTTTTGTAATTCTTTATATTTTAATTTGATTATTTAGTTCCTTTTTATATTTAAATTTATTATTTTCCATATTTGATATTATGAACATTCAAACTAGTTTCACATTACTATATCTAAAATTTAAACTAGATTAGAACTTAAATCATATATATAAATCTCATATGTTTAATTTATCTTTTTCCATATCATTATTGTTTCTTTTTTATTTACTCTTTATTTAGACTTACGATTTAACATTTTTTGGTTTTTTATTTTAACACTTTTCTATAATTTAGATAATAAAAATTAGTATTTTTTTACTTACAATTTTATATATGGCTTTAAAAATCTAAAAAAGGGAAAATAAATCAATGTTTGAGAGAGTTTACAATCACTTAGAATTGTAAAACATGAGTTTTCTAGAATTTCTATATTCCATTATGTTTGACATCTTTGTAAAATTTTGCTATTTTCATATTATCAAAAAAGGAGTGATTTTTGTAAAATATTGAGTTACGATTTTTTTAATATAGATCACTCTAATATTTTAATTATTTAGAATCACAATTTTATATTTTTAACAATTTAAAATGGGGGAAAAATAAACAGAAGAGAATGTAAATAAATGAACTAGAGGTTTGTCTTCAGGAGCACCTAGGACAAGACAAGTCTCATTTGGGCCCTTTATCTTCACACTAATTTGGGCTCTTTGACTAAAAAGTGAAGGGCTGAATATTTATAAAGGCTAATCAAGGATCAAATCTAGTTAATCTAGTCTTCTTAGTAGGACGATAAGAATGACCTAAACTAATCAGATATGTTTCGACATGGTTCAATTTGAAATTAATTACTTAATTTGAGTTGATTGAGATTTGATCGGAATTCAAACGTGGAGAGTAGGTCCAACTAGTTTCATTTAATTGAGCTAAACGATAATCGTTTTGACCCCAATCAATCAAATTTGGATCTTTTGGCTTGGATTTTTCATATTCAAACTAGTTTGATTAGACTTCAAATTTTATGAAAATTTTTAGCCTTGATTTGATTAAGCTTATTGTCAACCCTACTTTGTATAAGTCTTCCCACTTAATGATAAGTTAAAAATTGAGCAATAGTGATTGAGCTTGCAACTTATCTCAACTTTGAGGATGATGATTATTTAGGAGTTAAGACATGTTGAGCTTTACAAGCATCACTTGTAGGGATGTTAATGGGTCGGGCTAGGACTGAACTCATGCAAGCTCAAATTAGGCCCAGTAGTTTCTGCTAGGGCCTAGGCCTAGCTTAAGGCCTAATCTGATTCGAGATGACCAAGCCCAAGCCCGACATCATTTTCACAATAGTTGTTGGCCCTTGGATCACTTGAATCAAACTCATCGGGTAATTCTAAATTATTGTTTTATTAAGTAATTTACTCATAATATGTAGTTTGTAAATTACTGCATGCCCTGTACAGTTTTTCAATACATTTTAAAATTTAACAACTGCAAGTTTTATTATTACGAAAAAATGTTGCATTAAGAAGTGCGAATGTATATGATGCGTGTCAAAATTCAGTACATTTGAACTTAGGAATACAAACTTGTTTGATGAAAATGTACTCTAAAAATGTGCCAGATTTGACCTATATTAGCTTATATCTTGAGGTGAATCAAGATCTAAACAAGTCTTACCACAACTTGGAATTAACTAACTACCTAAAAATCCGAAGTATGAAGTTGGCAGGTTGAGAGTTCAACAAAAAGGGGTACTTGGGTTGTATGAGCTAATTCAATTTAATGATTGAAACTTTTTAAAAAAAGATGTCTTTAAATGATTTTTGTCACATTTGTGGCTGATTGGTTTCCAGGAAAATATAGATAGTGCATGGGGAATTTTCTCTACAGAGAAAGAATTCAAGATTCTGTCAAAACAAAAGCCTGAAACCAAACTTCATGATTCTGTAGAAACAAAAGATAAAAAGAATAACAGCAATGAATCCTGATGACCACACAAATAGTGTCACTGACAAAGCAGAAGACTTGAACGGATAAGAATAATAACACTATAAGCAAAGTTCTTATCTAACCTTTCGACGTCTTGCTCTCAAACATGGCAACTGCTTCACTGACACAACTCTCTGCAACTTTCTCAGCCTACACATCATCAAAACCTCAGCCTGAAACATCAAGAACAACCACAACAACAACAGCGTTGAACAACCAAAACAGGAACAAGCTGGTTCTCAGAAGACAACTCTTAAGAGGGTTTGCATTGTCTCCAATCATTTTGATTAAAGAGCCTCCTAGTTCAGTAGCTAGGGAAGTTGAAGTTGGCTCTTACCTGCCTCCTTCTCCCGTGGACCCTTCTTTTGTGCTCTTCAAAGCCACTCCCAGGGACACCCCTGCTCTTCGTGCAGGTAACAATATTCACATACACCATTTTGTCCTTTTGACTGTTAGATGTTTGTTGCAAACAAGAGAGAAAGATTAGATTTTTATGATCCTAACAGCATTGAGCGGGGAATGGGATTGCAATTTAAGATGTTAAAGCTTTGAAATTAATGGGAGCAAACAACAATTTGAGTTTACAATCATCAGTGACTGTGGCTAATTATGTTGGTTAGGGTTTGTTCAACCAGTCAAAAGTTGAAGATTTTGCCTATTCATGAATGGATACCAAGTTGGAGTTTCTGGACTCATGTTCAAATCTTTGTAGCTTTATGCTAAATATTGTATACAAAAAACGTGTTCAAGTTGTATCTAATCCTTACTGGGTTTTAAACTGCGGACTGCGGGTTATATTCTGGATGCAATTCCGGTTGCAGATGCCTGGGTTACTGGAGATGTTTTGATGTTCTGTCTAACATTCTAATGATATTTGAAATTTAGTGTCTTGCAGGAAATGTGCAGCCATACCAGTTCATCCTCCCACCTACATGGAAACAAACACGAGTGGCAAATATATTATCAGGCAATTACTGCCAGCCAAAGTGTGCAGAACCCTGGGTTGAGGTAAAGTTTGAGGATGAGAAGCAAGGAAAAATTCAGGTGGTGGCTTCTCCTTTGATAAGATTAACCAACAAGCCTAATGCAACAATTGAAGAGATCGGAAGTCCTGAGAAGGTGATTGCCTCACTTGGCCCGTTTGTCACTGGAAATTCATATGATCCAGATGAGCTCTTAGATACATCAGTCGAAAAGCAGGGTGATCAGACGGTATTCTCCCGTTATCCCGATTTCTTTGCTGATCTTTTCCTCCTAATGATCCTTTGTTTTTTCATTAAAGAAAAAGAAAGAAACTTCTATTAGTTTGCAGAGCTTGGGAAACGTTTACCTTCTTAGACACAACACAGGAAAAAGGAAAACATACTGTTTAGTTAAGCTTTCTAGTACACGATAGAACAGGTAAGAAAGGAAACGTTAAGAGCTTCAAACTAGAATTAAGTTTAGTATGTTTGAACTTCCATTTCTTTTTCCCAATTCACTTGCTTCTTTCTTGGGATTCTGGGTAGCTTTTCTCTTGATCTTTAAAGTTATGTCCTTTCTGTTGTACTTACTTTTGAATCTGGAAATAATGAAATCTCTCCTGAAACAAATTGTAACATACGATAGAAAACGAAAACGGCAAAATGTTATTGCTGGTATTCATGACTAAGAATGAATTTGCTTTTTGCAGTACTACAAATATTTGCTTGAGACACCATATGCTCTCACTGGCACTCATAATCTTGCAAAAGCAACATCAAAAGGGAGCACAGTCATGTTGTTCGTGGCTAGCGCAAATGATAAACAATGGCCGTCGTCCCAGAAAACGCTGCAAGCCATTCTTGATTCCTTTCAAGTTTAGTTAGTTACCATAAACATACTGGAAACTTGCGTTTGTCTCATTGGCATTGTATATATATCAGATCATTGAACAAAGAGATGCTATTGACTGTCCCAAGTTTTGTTTTGATTGGATATCCCTAGTAGTTTCATATGACTACTACATCCTGCAAGGACTAGTTGTATGGAAAATTTAGTTTATCAAAATAGTGCCAATACCCTTGGATTACTAGTAACCCATCTTTCAGATGCCTTAAATTGGGATTCAAAGATTGCTTTTGATGATATGCAGTCCCCGATCAACTAACATAACCATCTTATTTCACCTGTAAATTGAAACGAGCATGGAATTCTAGCAAATTCAATTATGAGCGTAGCTTTGATGCTCTGTTTTCCGATTTGGTGGAATCTATACTCTCATGAGAAGATCTTATAACCTTTAAAAAACTTGCTCTGGGAAATCAATGCATCTATATACTCCATCAAATTTCCTTCAACTTGAAGATATTTACCATGCAATTACCATCTGCGGAAACAATTCCTAGCACAAGCAGCTATTCAACAACTCGCAACATGCAATAACTCTATGGTTTACAAGTATTCCATAAAAGTTAACATACAGTGCTTTCACTTGACAATTCACAAAAAGAAAAAAAAGAAAACACGTAGCTGTTAGCAAGATATCTATAGTTTACAAGTATTCCATCTTATGAGATTTCTACTGCTGCTGGTCCACAGCCATCTGAACTGTGTCAAAGAAATCTGATGGATTGCTGTTATTTTGAAAATAAAGAAGTATCGTCCGCTGAAGATGGATGAAGGCTATCTTAGAAGCTGTATATGCAGTTGCCTTACTGTGAAAAGCAATGGCTGAATATGTTTATGAAAGAGTGATCAATGAAGGAACATCGGTATATTCTTGATTGTATTTGGAGCAAGAAATGATAATTCAGGTATGTGATTTAAAATGTCAAGTGAAACAGCAAATGTGATGAAGTTTCATGGATCAATATGACTTCGTTGATGCGGCTCAGCTTGATATGTATTCAAGCAAATGCTTCCTGCACAATGTAAGACAATATTTGAATCGACTTACGACTAGGTGTATTGGTTAAAAATCATGATGATTATGTTGTGATCTCGAAGCTATTGATCATAAGATGTCCAACTTCAGAAATTTATGAAACCATGTAACATCTCCAATCCTGCTTCATGGTCACCAGATTGATAATAGCTAACTGGCATGCTTGGAGGTTGAGATATCTATGAAACATTTCAAGCAGATCAGATCAGAAAGAAAAGAAATTTTGCAACAGCCTGAAACTTAATCTATTTGATTAATTTTTTTAACATTTACCTGCGAATGATCCATTTGCATGTTGATATCATCATGTTGATACCTTGTAGCATTTGAAACCATTGTAACTCTTGCGCAATTATTGACAAACTGCAAGCTAGTCTTTTCCACAACAAAAGAATGGTCTGGTTGATTAGAGCCACTTGCTTCTTGATCTCCTAAGAAAAATTGTAAAATGTTCATAAAAGAGGTAACTATGGACATTGAAATTGATTAAATCAAGTTGTTACTTTGCTAACCTCTCAATACTTCAAATTGGTGGTTGATAACAGCATCTTCTGAAGTATTTTGCTCCACGTCTCTCGCCTTATTTTGCCATTTTTTCTTAATTTTAGATCGTATTCTGCAGTTTGATACTCTGTTAGGACAGAAAGCTCGGGATTCAGGAGCCTGCTTTGTGTTGGCATCCCCTACTTGATCAGGCTTTTGGCTCAAATCTTCTGCAGGATTCAGCTTCAAAACCTTATCAAGCTCTTCTGCTGCCTTGTCCAAGTAAGTTTCAAATAGCTTTAGAAGTCCTTCCTTTGGTGTACTTTTGGTGATGATATTTGATGCTTTGAGCCTAAGTTCACTTGCATATACATTCAATGATCTGTCCTGCATTATAGATTCTGCTTCCACATTGCCACCCAATGCTACTGTAGCTTTGGAGTCTTTCCTCCACCTTTTTAATATGTAGTGATCTGGTATATAAAAGACGTTTTTCCAATTGAGTACCCTGAGAGCATGACTGCATAAAATGCCAATGGATCGAAACTTTCCACAGGTACATTCAACTGTGGAGTCTGAAACATTATAAGCAACAATATACTCTCCTTTTCCACATTCTATTAGCTTAAAAGTTGCAATTGTCCCATCATTTGACATTTCTTCTATTACCACCGAGGAAGATCTGCAGAGCTCCTCCTGAAATGTTTGAAACACGGTCGGTGTGTACATTTCTGCGGCTTGTTTCTCTACCTCACCTCTTGGAATGCTTTCAATACATCGACGATCTTCATATAGTTCTTTATTGCACATTTCCTCGGCTAATTTTTCATAATGGTTAGCTATATTCTGAAGAGACATTGACTCACCTGTGATGATGCGGAAAATGTTTATGATGCCCTCAGCAAATTGGATAGACTGTACTCCAGCAAAGAATGTCTTCTCAATATATAAATGAGACCATCTATTCCGCTGAGTGTATAGAGTTGAAAGCCAGTGATTGTTCCCAAGTTCATATTTATTAACCATTGACTCCCAGTGTGATTCAAATTCCCCCCTTGACTGGCAATCAAATACACATTTACTGAAAACGCTTGCAAATCCAGATTGCCTGTAGCTGTCATAGAGATGTTCTTCTGCTTTTTGGTAGATATACCACGTACCAAGACAATGCTGTGTCTCTGGCAATACCAACTTTATCGCACTGGCTACTGCTTGATTGTCATCGGTAAAAACTGCCATAGGTTGTTGTCGACCCATTGCCTTCAGAAAAGATTCAATAGACCAAATGAAAGACTCTACACTTTGATCAAGTAAGAAGGCACAACCAAATAAGATGTGTTGATGATGATGATTGAGTCCTAAAAATGGCATGCAGATCATATCATATTCTTTTATCCTAAGTGATGTACCTAAAACCAAAACATCTCCAAAGCAATCATAGTCCATCCTCGACCTTCCATCCGTCCAGAAAAAGTTTGCACTCCGGTTTGCTCTGTCAATTTGCACCGTATAGAAAAATGCAGGGTCTCTTGTTTGCAAGTGACTAAGATAGTTGAGTAGGCCCTGGCAATCATTAGGTTCTATACTAGTCAATTTCCTGTCTCCCAAATAGTTGCAGTCATTTCTGCTAGTTGCACCGTCACATCTTGCAATCTCATCGTCTTTGGCTGTTCCAACTTCATTTGTAGTCCAAACAGAGTGAGTTTCAGAAGCACTTGCACGGGAGTCCCTATTTTGTCTGCCACCAGAATGTCCAAGTTCATGATTGTGATTAAGTTCAGCTAGAGATATCACCCACTGTCCTTCATCTACTGTAAGCTTGATCATGGCTGGACAACCTGTTCTCGTTTCTTTCCTTGTATATTTGGGTGTCTTTTTGCATTGCGTCTTTAACCTAAACCCTTGTCTTGAACAGTAAAAACACCTTGTTTTGATAGATTTATCTGGCCTTCTTGTGACCTTAGCTTTTCTGACTTTGAACCCAATTCTTGAAGCATATTTTGTGTAGAAGCTATAAGCTTCCGCTTCAGAAGGGAACTCCATACCAACTATTGGTTCATAGAAAATGGTATTTTGTTGACTTTCATCCACGTGAACAGGCAATTCAGATTTTCCTTCATCCCCGTTACTATCTGCTGAATTTGCCTCATCACAATCAGTTTCTGTTGATGATGACCGCTGCAAATGAGAATTGCAGGTCATCAGAAGTAATCTGAAACATCATGCTTTAAGATATCAGAAACTACTGCAATTGAATTGCCTTTCACATTACCAGCTCTTCCACAAACAACAGGATCAAACAAACAGATCCTGGGAGATTAAACCAAATTTTATGCCTGTGAGATGAAGATAGAACCTTTGCATATGACATGCTTAACTAAAGTCTGGGAATAACACTCAGATGCAACATCAAAACTTGAGGCCTGAGAGTACCACTCATAAACGATAAAGCTACTTAATACACTTTAGTTTCTATACAACAAAGATTGAATTATGATACCCAGATCTTCGGAATGGAGAGTGGAAACCTCAGACAAGCTTTTTTCAGAGGAAACTGATTGCAGAGCCAGCCATTGCGGGACTTGTAGTTACTAGACACAAGCAATTTCTTCAAATCAATAACAGCATCACCCCAGTGAGAATTCATAGTAACTGGAAACCTAACTTCTTTAAACATTTAACTCATCCAATCATCTAGGAAAGTTTTGTACATACCAAGCACCATCAAAAAAGAGATGATACACCTAATTGAAGTGGCAGTTGAGTAGAACCTATAAGTCATTACACTAGCAATAGCATGAGTTTCTGTAATTTATTTCCCTGCATAACCTCAACAAAAAAAATGTGTATGAAAAGTTACTTAACCTCTTATAATACCTAATATCTTCTCAGATGGACAAAACAAGCTTGACCCATCAGAGAAATTATCTATCTGCATTTATTTTCCTTTTCTTGGATTAGCTCTATAGCACCAATTCTGTAATTGTTCCTAGCAACTAGCAAGTTCTGTTTTTTAGTAATAAACTCAACGATAAAGACTAAATAAATTTCTTCCAACTTCTAAAAGAATAGCCTAAAAGAACACAAAGAATCATTCTCCAATGTCATGAAACTCATAAAATTTCATAAATTAGTTCATCAAATGCATATGAAACGGAGATTGTTAGACATCGTGTCTCACCCTGTCACTGATGTTGTCGACTGACATCTTACCCTTCCTCTTCTCCACATGCCGGAGTTCGGAGGCCGTGTTTGGAGTCGCCGATGACTCAAACCAATTGTCAACAACAACACTGTTGGCATTACCACTATTAGAAACATCCATAACAGAAGAAGGAAGGTTAACAAAGCATTGGCTCGAATACATGGAGTCTGTCAAAGCATTCTGTACATAACCAGGACCAGGATTTAACCATGGTGTAGGTGTTGCCAGGGCATCTGCAGTACCGGAAAACTTGTTAATGTCACATGAATTACTCCTTCCTGGCATGGCGAACTCTCCTCCTGATTCCAATGTAAACAAGGACTCGCCTTCGGGTAGTGTCATGTTAACGGGCTGATTCATCATCATCACCATCTCCGATAGTTCACAATAAGAGTCAGGAAAGTATCTGCTCAGGATCATCCACGAATTTTCGAGGGAGTTAAGTGGGTTGCCGTTAAAAGATTGCTCGCTCCCAGGATTGTGGGAGAAAAGAGAATTTGATAGACCAGAGCTTGTAGGAGCAGTACCAGAATCGATCCCACAAGGTTGATTAAAAGAAGACACCTGTTGCAACTGTGAGTCAGATTGATGAAGGAACGACATCAAAGGAGTGTCAAGATTGTGGGGTTGTGTTTCCTTTGGGCGTGATTGGTTAGCGCTCAACATGAGAGACAGAAGAGAAGGTGAACGATTACCAGAGCTCGTTCTAGGACAAGTTCCAGGATTCAAACTGTCAACGTTGTTTGCCATTATGATTGTAGTATGTAATAAGAAGTGAACAAGCCTTGACTTTGGTGAAGCTTTGTGGGAATGTTCAGTCACCAGAAACAATTAAATAAAAACAAGTAAACTTTGTGGGGAAGTTCAGTCGCCGGAAACAAAAAAATGGCAATCTTTGAGGGAAAATGCAGTCACCGGAAGCAAAAAGGTAAACTTTGTGTGAAAGTGCAGTCAACGGAAACAAAAAAAGGTAGCCTTTGAGGGGAAGTGCAATCACCGGAAGAAAAAGAAAAAAAATGAAGCTTGCAGCCGGAGGTGGACGGTGTGACAGTTAAGCCTTTTGTGTCTTAGCTAAGTACATGAAACTGAAGGTAAAGAAAAAGTGGTGTAGACCATGGAATTTGATGGGAGATCCATGGAGGCATGGACCACCCAAAACCATCTCTCTCTAGATTCCTAACACAGTGGATTTGTTCAATCCTTTGTGTCAATTTCAATTAATGGAAAGGAATCATTTGGGTTATGTAATTATAACATTTATAAAAATAAGATTAATCACATTATACACCCAATTTTTTTATTTTAATTGGGCGTATAATGTAATTACCATATATTTACTCCATCCATACGATAGATCGAATTGGTTGAGAAGCCTCAGTGCTTTTGACTTCATAAAGACAAGGTGATTACTTCTGGGCGGTCCAAATTGGTGGTGGGATGTAGTCCGAGTGCCTGTCAAGAATGAGGATTTGAGTAAGAAAGTTTTGAATGCTATTGTTGGAAAATGAAAACAAATTAAATTTATTGAATTGAATTTAAAATTTTAGTTTTAAATATTTAAAAAAATATTAATATATAAATTATTAAAATCACTCAATAATTTACTAATAACAGAAATAAAAAGACATAAAACAGAAGTAAGACAAGTCACATCTACTTCCTTTTCTTATTTTGGTACATTGACTATTAACATGCTTTGTCTTAATTGCCATTTGCATTTCTGACTATTTCTTTTATTTCTCATATCTAAATTTATTAAACATTGTAAGTAGTATATTATATTATACACTCTATTCCTTTTTTTCCCCCTAAATAAATGGTTTTATAGTACTCTTCAGAGCATCATACTAAATATCATCTTAA
>JAOSBK010000204.1:1946934-1961253 GCA_027568895.1 Erythroxylum shatona
TTTATATTGTGAGCAATGTGTCCTTGCAAAACAAAGCAAAAATACTTATCCCATACACTCATACATACCCTCAAAACCATTCCAATTACTTCATAGTGATATCTGGGGTCCCGCTAGATTTACAAGTCCAACCGGTACTTGTTGGTTATCAATTTCATTGATGATCATACAAGGGGACATTGGGTATATCTAATGAAAGACAAATCTGAAGCCTATCATATCTTTAAACAGTTCCACAAACTCATTCAAAATGTATTCCAAGCCTCTATTCAAGTAGTGCATACCAACAATGGGAGAGAATATTTTTCAACTGATTTTATTCAATACCTCAGTAGGAATGGGATCATTCACCAGAGCTCTTGTGCTTATACCCCACAACAAAATGGGATAGCGGAGAGAAAGAATCATCATCTTTTAGAGGTAGCGTGATCTATGGTGTTTACCAACTTTGTCCCAAATTCCTATTAGGGAGAAGCCATTCTAACTGCCTCATACTTGATAAATCGTCTTCTTTCAAAAACTCTTAAATTCTGAACCCCATTAGGTGTTCTTCTAGAATAATTTCCTCACATTAAGCTCCTTACTTCTCTTCCTCCTAAAGTCTTTGGGTGTACTCAACCAAATAGAAGCAAAGTTGACCCACGAGCTATTCAATGTGTGTTTGTTGGGTAGTCTCCCACTCAAAAGGGTTATAAGTGTTTCTCACCTTCTACAAACAAATTCTTTGTTTCATATGATGTAACTTTTTTCAAAAAACTACCATACTTCATCTATGCCTCTCTTCAGAGGGAGACATCCAATGAAGAGATTTACTGGGACCCAAGCATATCACTTCCTATCTTATAAACCTTCCCACAAAACCCACAAACACTACAAACACCTACCATTGAACCTGAAACTGTCCAGTCCAATTCAATGGGAGAACCAATTCCCGAAAAACCAACCTTAGTGTATTCTCGAAGGCCTAAAGCTCCTCAACAAGGCCAATCATTGAACCAAAAAACGACTCCTAGAGAGACTGTGGTAAGTGACTTAGATGTGCCAATTGCACTACGAAAGGGAGTAAGATCATGTACTAAATATCCTATTTTAGATTATTTGACTTACTCAAAGTTATCTTCAAAGTTTAAAGGTTTCACTACTAAGCTTGACATTGTGAGAATTCCAAGAAATGTACATGATGCATTCCAAGAACCTAAGTGGAAGGAAGTTGTGCTTGAAGAAATGAAAGCTTTAGTTGATAATAAAACATAGGACACTGTGGATCTACCCGAAGGGGAAAAGGTGGTTGGTAGCAAGTGGGTGTTCACCGTGAAGTATAGGGCAGATGGAGAGATTGAAAGGTAAGGCTACATTAGTGGCTCAAGGCTTTATACAAACCTATGGAATAGATTATAAGGAGACATTTGCTCCAGTTGCGAAGTTGAACACAATTAGAGTCCTTCTATCATTAGCTACAAATTTAGATTGAGAACTCCATCAACTCGACATTAAAAATGCCTTCCTAAATGGTACAATAGATGAGGAAACATATATGAGGATACCACCAGGTTTTGAAACCGAAGAAGGAAGAGGAAGAGTTTGCAAACTAAAAAAATCCTTATATGATCTCAGACAGTCCCCACTAGCATGGTTTAAGAGGTTCAGTGACACTCTTTACCAGTTTGGATACAAACATGGATAAGCTAATCACACGATGTTTGTGAAGGGTGGAAAAAATGGAAAGAAAACCATCTTGATTGTGTATGTGGATGATATTATAATCACAGGTGATGACACTGATGAGATCAATGATCTTAAACAAAAATTGAGGCAAGAATTTAGGGTAAAAGACCTCAGAGCATTAAGACACTTTCTTGGAATGGAGATTGCTAGAAGTAAGGAAGGTATTTTCATATCTCAACGAAAATACATTCTTGATTTACTAGAAGAAAAAGGAAAGATGGGTTGCAAACCTATGGGAACTCCACTAGAGAGAAACTAGAAATTCAAGAAAAATGAAGAAGATCCTCCTATTGACAAAGGAAGATACCAAAGGTTAGTAGGAAAACTTATCTATTTGTCACTAACCAGACCAGATATTGTTTATTCTATTGAGTAGTGTTAGCCAATTTATGCACTCTCTAACTCAGATATTTAGAGGCAGTCAACCATATTCTAAGATATCTCAAAGGCAATCTAGGTAAAGGATTAATGTTTCAGAAAAATGAGAAAAGAAGCATAGAAGGTTTCAGGGATGCAGATTGGGCTAGTTGAATTGAAGACAGTAGGTCAACATTTGGTTATTGTACTAAACTATGGGGGAATCTTGTCACATGGAGAAGCAAGAAGCAGTCCGTTGTAGCAAGAAGCAGTGCAGAAGCAGAGTTTAGGGCAATTGCACAGGGAATTTGTGAAGTTATTTGGTTAGAGAGGTTGATGCAGGACCTACAGATCACCACTTCCTCTCCCACCAAAGTCTCCAGTGATAGTAAATTAGCCATCAGTATAGTGAAGAACCCAATTCTTTAGAATTGACAGGAACTTTATCAAATGTGAAATAGAAGGAGGCATTGATCTATGCTATGTCCCTACTGAAGCAAAGGAAGTCAATATCTTCACAAAGATCATGCCTGCCTAGATTCAAGACAATTCTAAGCAAGTTGGGAATGATAAATATCTATTCCTCAACTTAAGGGGGAGTGTTGGATAATTATTTTAGATAAGTTTAGTTAGCTTAGGAGATTATCCTCTAGGAGATAAGTTTATCTTCTAGTAGATAAGATATACTATAGATTGGATAAGTTTGTATATACAAAAAATCTAGTAGTTTAGTAGTATTAGAATAGGTTATACTCGTATATAAATTACATATAATCAGAGAAATAAAGTGGCCTTTTCTTCTGATATTTTCTATACCCTCTTGTTTCACATAACAAATTTTGAAGCAAGTAGAGAAGCTCACGTAGATAGCATACTCCAACACCAAAGTTCAAGACATAAGAAACAAATTTTACCTTCCCAGGGTTTGAATAATTTCGCTAAATATGATATACTTCTCGATTACTGAAGCCTCTAGAAATAGATCTACCAACACAGGAACAAGCTTTTCCGCAAACAAATAACTAGGCATTCCAGCTACTATAGTTGCTGACTCAGAATCCTGGGATGTGTTATCAACCTTTTTGGTGGATATAGAAGCAATTCCATTGGATGTTTCGGCATTTCCTTTCATATTATAGCCTATTGAAAAGACATAAATGTCAAAGTTATTAGTGCAAGACTTCAAAAACCTATTCCAATAAAGTACTACTAAGCCATTCCGTACCTATACCATTGTCTTGCTTTGTCTCATCATCTTCATTTTGTGCAGAAGAATCTGATCGGGGAAGATATTGCAAAAGTTCCCTAAGAAGTATTATCCACATTGATGAAATATGCTCAGTTGGGCGTATCAGCGGCAAGATTTCCAGCACAGTACGCAGAACAGGTGGAACGTGTCCCTGTAGAAAAGCAGCACTCATTTCAGCAATGCTAGATTCATCTTTTGTTCAAAGTAATTTCTTTAGAATGCCACAAGAATTGTTGTAAATTCAGAAAATATACATACAAATTCAATTTCAAAGTTCTCATTGGTTAGTGTTGTTTGCATAATTGCCATGTGTATGATTCCAAGCATCTGAGAGAACATTCGATCATCAAACATCCCTTGTGCTTGCACATACAGTTCTCCTGTCAAAGATTTAAGAACTCAACATGACAAATAAGCATAATCGTAAAAGAATTTGCTTCATTAGAGAGCATTCTTATGACAAAAACAACAAAGCCGAAGAAAAATGGCATTTCCAGATTCAAAATAACATAAAGGTGAAAGATGTGTTACCAAGACCATGCAAAATCTCCTGCTTCACCTTGCTAGCTGCAGCACTATTAATGTAGTTTGGTGATTTCTTTAAAACATGTTCATAAACATCAAGAATTGAGCTAAGATAAGGCATTGGCAAGTTCCCCTGAAGCACCAAAAATAAAAGATAATTGTCAGGAAATTAAGGTACTAATTAAGATGTGTCCCTAATACATCAGTAATAATCTTGTTAATTAGAAGCCTTGTTTCAGATTTCATTATTACCTTAAGGGAATGAGAAACAACAGTTGTTTGTAAACAATTTATTGCAGCAATAGAAACCTCTTTGCTACCACTTGAGGTACTACTTTTTACAAAAAGAAGCAGCGACTCCCATCCTGCATCAAACACAAAGTATACAGCATTCACAGGGATATGGTAACAAACACAAGATCTGCAACAGTATGAAACAACACGAAGACAAACTATGCATCGATATCAGACAAGAAGATAACGAACCTACCTGACCAGAAATTTCTTAATCCACTCAGAAAAGGAAAGAAAGATCGCAATAGACGTGCAATTCCACCAAGGACAAGCACAAGCGTCTCATCCCATTGTTTTTGAGCAGTGTTGCGGCTGCAAATTATGAAGGCAAAATGAAATAAATCATGCCCTACATCAATAAATGAATCACCCAACAACATTGCTCGCTTATACCTGTGATGAATCAACATGTGAACTGCTTTACCTCCTCGAGTTCCTAATTCTTTCCCTTGCCATTCATCTTTTGATGAAGTTGCAGCCTATAATAACAAAGATAATGAATAAATATTTGTGGAAATATAAATTGCAGTAATCATGAAATGCATATAAGCACTTTCAATTACCATGTGAGAAGCACGATCTAGTGCAGGGAAAACATAATTCCACAGGCAATCCTCCCACATGCTTTCTGAAAGTTTTTGGCCATGACTTCCAAGAGTTTGAAACAGTGTCCTGACAGCCGCATTTCTCACCTAAAGTGCACATTACCTTCAGTCATTGTGGAAATGATGACTAACCCGTAAACATATAATTGACACCATTATGCTTCTGAAGAATGCTCCCCAGAAGGATAGAGCACGGGTAGTTTATATCAGTACATAAAGAGTGCAAGAACATAGATTGTAACTTTTATTTTTAAGGCTTGTTTCCTGAACAATAAAACAATTCCTAAAAGGCTACCAATTCTTAGAAACATGAACAAGACACTTCTAATCTGAAATCCACAACTCTGCGGGATAGCCTCAGTCAGCAAAGAAGAGGTTGAAATTAAAGATCAAAATCCCCAAATTCTGTCACTCTGAGTTGAGTGAACACAGTTAGCTAGCAGGCTATCATTATTTGCAATAATATAATCATGGTAAACACTTATCAAGAGAACCCACATACCTCTGGTCTCTCATCAACTCCAAGCCTTTGAAGCAATGAGAAAACAGAGAAGAGCAACTTGTCGCAATCAATTATATTTGTTCCTGGAGTTTGGTCATTTACTTTTTCATGCATGTCAGGACTCTGCTTTTCCCCCAATCCACCATTGATTTGTGGGGAAATGAAATCTGCAAAAGAACCACCATTGTTACATCATACTGTAATTTGCAGCAGTAGTGAAAAATACTCGTTGTTACATCATCCTGTAATTTGCAGAAGTTGTGAAAAATACTCAAATAGGATAAACAGGTTTAAAGGGGCAGCTGCACCTGTTTTAACATCTGCCACAGGCCTAAGAGGAAAGCCTTTGACAATAAAATCAGTTGTGGTCCACAAGAGGCCTATTGCAGTCAAGCTAATATTCAACTCAGTCTTTTGAGCACTGTATGCTCCAGTGACATCCACACATCTGCAATGTCCATGTTGGTGAAGAAATGATTCTAACCATTTATAAGAAAGTGAGGCTAAGACTTTTGATAAACAACAAATTAATAACAAGAAATTAAAGTTTGCAGGAAAAAGTCATTAATAACGTATCAGTGCAATGCTCATTTTCCAATGTGTGACACTATTCTCACAAGACAACAAGAACATGGAGAATACAAATCCTTTTTTGAGTAAGAATATTACATCAACAAATAAAAAAAGATTGTGCATTGCCTTTGAGAAACTTTGTTATGACGAATAACAAATACTATAACAGAAGTTGATTAAACCAGTCATAAGAACAGAGATTTACAATCTACTACATCCAACTTTCTTTGATGAAGAGCTACACATGAAGTGCGTGCTTAGTCTGAGCATGCATTTGATAAATTTAGAAAATGACTTTCATAGAAGTGAAGAATCGGAAAGTGCATTTGGAATTTGGAGGACAAATGATTAGATAGTGAGATAGTTATTTCTTCATTCAGTTAATGATAGATCAAACTAGATTGTGATACAAACATACACAGACAAAAAAGTATAGAAACTATGACAGGTAAGTAGAAAGAGGTGATTTGTCCTTGTAAGAAGTTAAAAAGGGCTGTTAGAAAGAAGAATTGGATCTTACACATCGAGACATTCAGCAGGTATGGATGTAAGCCCATCACTCATAATGGCACGGAGGCTCTGCAAGCACTAGATCTATCAGGATTTGTTCATACTTCATAGGATAAAATAAACCACTCTTTCACGAAAGATCATGACAAGTCATATTAGGTTTCAGTCTTTGCAACTTCTAGGAATGACCATATAGAAAATTAAAAGGGTAGGAAGAGATATTAAGAATCTAAAGAGAGAAACTTTAACCATTTTCAATATGACACTTAATTTTGTCTCATAAAGAAACCAAATTAAGAAACAGGTGCATATAGGACAAATTCAAACCAATTGTAATGTTTTCCAACAATACTCTCAATAAAAAGTTGTTGTCTCAAAGTCTACTGCCAATTATGTGAAACTCAAGTATGCCAACGCAAAGCATGCATCACCTCTGTGCCAGATGGAAAACCAGCTATGTCCAATTTTTCTCCATTGGGAAATTAGAATTACACTACAAATATATAAATAATAGACTTTCAAGTACAATAATAATAACAGAACTAAAACCTTGTAGGTCTCCAGTGTATCGCCTTGAAAAAGATTATTAAAGTGTGAAGCATAAGAGCAAAGATGCTTCATGCTGACGAGAATAGAGCCATAACCTTGTCGACGTTTTAGACTTTTAGAACAATAGTAAGAAAAGAAATACATATTTATATTCGCTACCGTGCTTCTCTGACAATTTTGCATAAAAAATGTAGATCAGATTTTTACCCACAAAATAAATATTGGATAGATGTGTTAGAAGGAAATTGCACATAAGTGTAGCAGACATATAAATACTTCATTTCCAAATGAATAAAGCTTCAATATGGTTTTACTAACCTGAAATCCAAGTGTAATAAGGTCTTTCTCTGATGCATCTGCGACAGACCTTTAGGAATTGGAAAACAAAAAGGATAAATTAAAGAGACATAATTCCAGTAATAAAGTGTGATCATAATCGGAAATAGATAATAGTGTATACACGAAACCTTAACATTTCAAGAATATTTGACCAACTATAGTATAACTTTTCCCCGTGCCTCTGGAAAGAGAAAGAAAAGAAAAGGCAAATGAGGCACAAAAGAGAAGATGCAGACATAATCTGATAATTAGGCCAAACAAATTAAATGAATAATGAATACTTAACAGTTTCATGTTACCTCCAATACATGCAAGAGAATTTTCAACGATCCAGCTCGGACATCAATGTTTTGAGTGGAAAAGTAAAGCACCCTCAGAGGAGATATAACAGAGCACTCGAGAGATCTCAACTCCATATCCCTACTTTCCATCTAGAGAGAGGTGAAACCATTATAAACAGGGGAAACTTCTATTCTCAAAAAACCCCTTGCTAGCTATAGAAACAATGATACTTACATTATTATGGAATCTAGAGGTCATGAAATCCTGAAACTGTTCAGAGCCTAAAACAGCAGATATTGATTGATCTAATGCATCAAAACCCATGTTCCGCAAATGTTGATTAGAATTATCAGCAAGCTGCAAATATATTTGGAAAGTCAAGGACACATGCAGTGGTAGTGTACATATGACAAAGAAATGAAATAATTAAATAACACCTCAATAAAGTGATCAACAACATGATCCCACAATGGCTCCACTCCTGCACAAGGAGAGATGAATTTAATAAGTTAAAGCACAATGATTAAGAAGTTCATTTCTCAGTCATGACTTATTTAACTAAAATAGCAGAGCATGAATTGAAAGAAAGATAACAAAGCAACATTAAATTGTTCTAAGCGAGTGTTCTATCAATTTAAGTCACTGATGGTTGATCTCCAAAATACAACAAACAGATCATTATCTCAGGTAACAGGTACAACTTTATAGATGGCCATCACAGAAATGGTAAAGCTGTATACTAAAAAAAATAAGGGAATTCATCAAAACCATGAGGAATAGGTTAAATTACCATCCATAGGGGCATAAAAGCACAATAAATTGCAAGTCATATCCAAGAAACTAAAACAAATACAAGTATACAACTGCACAGTATCTTCTTTCACCAATTCTTCAAAATGAGTGTCGACACATACTGTGGAGATTATTGACAAGAATGGATATCATCCTTTCCACTGAAAAACTGATGCTTCCAATCTTTTGACTTAAAGTTGGTCCAAAACCACCGGATGTTCCAGACATGCTCTGGTGTGATAATTGACGTAATGCAAACAGAAGTGATTTAACTGCAGATATGTGCATCAATGCTGAGCTCTCAAACAGCTTTACAAACCAAGAAAAGACAAGTTAGAGAAAAACACTTCAATTTGTGCTAAAAAATCAATCAGGGGCCACCTGGTTGCAGAATGGTACGTATGTGAAAATAAAGAAATAAGCTTTAAAGATTCTAGATAGAAAGAGCCTTCAAAAAGTAAAAGAGGACGTCAAACAAAGAATTATCACACTACCCGTGTTCATTCATTAAAGATGTTGCATTTTTTAAACCAAATGGCGCCCCCAGAGTTCCTTTACTTACCTGAGAATTCAAAGAAGAAAGTATGCTGAAATCACTATATTGACCGGATGATTCTCTCGTAAGCCTTGGTACTGTGGTGGAGACCTCCTGTAGAGACACAAAAGGGAAAGCTCAAAAACTTACACGGAAGTCCAAGTAATAAATCATACTCAATAAATTTTCCATCAACAGTACTCAACTCCTTAAAAACCAAGCAGATTACCTACAAAAGTGCATCTTAAGTATCATCTACTATCAGCCATAGTACGATTAATTTAGCAAAAATACACTGCCACTTGCACATTCTAATATTGTACACCACAGACAAACTATTTGGGCAATGTTAACAACACTGCATTCCCCAACTTTTAGGTTCTCCCGAAATAGGAAGGCACCTGGTTATATTATTTTCTTCCAAAGTTAACACAAAAGGAACACTGGTACATTTATTTATGGGTTGTCTCTCACTTCAGGAAAACCAAATCCCAAAAAAAAATTCTTCAAGAGATCAACCATTCGATGACAGTATTTTCTTTTTTTTCTAAATCCAGACTACTTGAAAAGTATCAGAGAATTTGAAACTTTCAATACAATTAAATCTCAAAGTCTTTGCTACTTATATCATCCAGGGGATAAGATGAAACCGCTGAACATTCCAATATATTGAATATAAAGACCTAAGCAACCACGATTAAATTCTTTAGTGGCGTATCCCAAAACTACCTGTGTCGTGGCATGAGGAGAATGAATTGCTCGGTCCAGAGCTGCCAGAGTTTCCAACACCTATAGTTATTTTCATTGGACTATTGTGAGGTATTGACATCCATCACATTTATGAAACCCGTTAAAGAAAAACCAGCATACCAAGGTCCATGATGGTCCCAAAACGTTATGTAATCGATGAGCAATGTTGAATAGAGTCCTTAAAGCCTGAACCAAGAGCAATTCACAAGAAAGAGAATCATACAAATCAATCCTTAATAGGAACATAAACCGTAGTAAGAAACTATAATAAGGCAATCGCTTCACATGTATACTGCATATGTAGGGGAAACACAGAGATACACGAGAATGCTAAGACTCAAACCTTAAGACCCTTACCAACTGCATTTAACTCCCTTCTCTTGATTCTAGTGTGGTGTTCTTTACTTATCTATTGCCATTTTCCATATACATTAGGGTGCATAATAGAATTACAAATTCAAGTAGAAATATAAACCACTGCAATATGTTGGTGTGACTAGTAAAGAGAATATATCACAAGCACCAATACAAACCAAACACCTGCACATTCTTTGGGGTAAGGACAATGTTATCCCTTTGCTCAACAACGAGCTCAGAACGCTTTGGCCCGGGAGAGTTCACTGCACTGCAACGATCTCGATTTAGGTCAGAATTTCAGCATTTAGATGGAACTTCAAGCAAGAAATAAATTCTTCAAGTTCAAAATGTAAGCATCTGGAAAGAAGGACAATATTAAAATAGTATATACCACAAATTTGCATGCAGTTGCCTATGGTAATAAGGGTCATTTGATTCACTTTGTTGTAGATAAAAAAACTTTCAACGCTTCTACTTGACCCCAACTCTCATTTCAATCCTCTTCAATTTTTGTTATAAAGTCCTACATACTTAAATTTTCCAATGGAGATCTTCCCATTGAAATTGTCAAGATTTTGTCCCATATAAGCAAAATTATTGGATAAATTTCCTACTTGATATAATGTAATTGCAAACATGTTGCCGAAGAATACAAGTTTTATTAGACACTTTTACCTATCTAACTATTAACCTTAGATAATGACATTATCAATAATTAGTATACTAAGTGATAAGGTATCAACAACAAAGTTTACATAGAAAGTTGAGAGTAGGTAAGAAGAATCTGAACAATAATAATTTAAGTAACAGGACTTGACTAAAAGGTCTGAAAGTTTTTATTTATTCTTTTTATTACCATGGGGCAGTTCATAGCAATTAAGAATGAATATACAATCACATTAAAGGATCTAAAGACATATATCATCCTAAAAGTTCAAATCCAAGTTATCAATGCAGAAATTAGCATGACATCGTCAATAAATGTGCAACTTACCTCCTCCTTTCGGCTTCATTAGGAAAATTGATCGTGAACTTGCAAAGGGATGCTAGAAAAGAGTTCAAAGGTTCTACAGCATGCAGAACCCCACATGCCTGCAGAATATACATATGTGCATCACAATATTTTGTGGGCAATCAGACTACTGCACCTTGGTGGAACTTTATCAACACATAAACTAAATTGATTTCATAACAAATAAAAATTACTTTCCTAAGAAGAAAAATATAATCCAACTATATATGGCTTACCTGAGTAAATGCTTGGTATCCTTTTAATATCTCCAACACAATGGCCTCTCCATGTGACCTTCCAAACAAAATTCATGTCATAAGAGATACATGCATAACATGACCTTTGACTATAATTTTGAGAAAGAATCAGCAAACCTTGACAATATTAGTGACAAAGCATCAAGAATGGTCAGCCAGAGTGAATCAACCATTGCAATGCAGAGAACTGCAGTTTCTCCGGTAAATTTTGCAGAAGGATCATGCTCACATCTGGGGGAATCCAGCTGTTCACAACAAAGAAATTAAAAACCTACAAAGAACACGTACATACTAAAGAAAAGATGAAAAGAATATACATAACTAAAGAAAATATTGTGCAATCACCTCTCCAACTTCTACAGCTTTGTCTGTCAAAGTAGCCACAGTGAAGACAACACCCAAAATGCCTTCAACTGCCAAAGTGATTGCATGGGCCTCACTAGCAACCAAGACAGTAGCATTGGATGCATCATTGTCAAGGCTCCACTCAATCCCTGCAGCAAGATTGCTTGTTGACTTCCACAGAAGTTGGAAGATAAATCAATGTAAAAAGAATGCCAAATAAACCCTATATCGTAACTTTCCTCAAGGTACAGAAGTTTATAAAGCTTTTACACCATAACTAAGAAAGAAATCAATCAGAATGATATCTACTGCATAAATCTTTGCCCTCAGTTAGAGATTTTATAGAGCTTCTACACCCAAGTTAGAGATGTTCTAAGGTATTGAATTTTTAATATAGGCAGAGTGTAAAGTCCACTAACAAGAATTGGGCTTGGGTCAACTATTGTCCAAATAACTAGAACTAGTTGTTTGGATAGTTGATCCTTACCACTTATAAACCCTTTAACATTTTCATGTTTAATTAATACAGGACACTTTAACAAGTTTCACAATAGTGCCATTGTGCCTTTTCCAAGCCAATAAGTACAGATAGGGGATTTTGTGTGTACTCCATACTAATAAAACACCCTCCAAGCTAATCAAAGTTGTACCAATTCTACCAAGGCTGTGTATTGATCAACCCAACTCTTGGAAACATGCCAGAAATACGCTTCTGTTGTCTGCACGGGTAGCTCAACTGGTTATTAGCAAGGAAATTGAGTGCAAAGGTATCAGGTTCGAGTCTTGGCAGCGGTAGTGTGGGAGTTCATCCAATGTGGTGGCTCCTTGTGCGCACCGAAAAAAACGATCGCCTTTCTAATAACTTAAGTGAGATTAAACTGTGATTTACCCTCCTCACAACTCTGTCGGGCCGGAGTGTGAGGGCGTCTAGGATAGGCGATTCCATCTTTTGAGTGCAAAGAAATACGCTTCTGTCCTCAAAACACGAGCAACCAGTTTGTGTTCTCTCATATTGCTCCACATGTTTCCTTCCATAACATCGTTGTCTTCATTGTCCCTGTGCTCCTTACCTTGCTTCAACACGGTGGATTTGTTCAATCCTTTGTGTCAATTTCAATCAATGGTTTTTACACGTAAGTATTAGATGTGAAAGGAATAAGTGGGAATAGGCTTCCATTGAAGATGTGAAAGGAGTAAGTGGGAATAGGCTTCCTTTCTCTGATCATCTTCTTTTCAGTTTCCTCCCTGACAGTGACACTCTTCTTAAAAAAATAGGCATCGGCATTGAGTTAAAGGAATCATTTGGGTTATTTAATTATAACATTTATAAAAATAAGATTAATTACATTATACACCCAATTTTTTTATTTTAATTTTTTGTTCTGAAAATTATTTTTATTTTTATTTTGTTCATTTATAACTTAAAATTAAAAAATAAATGAAATATAACAAATTAACTTATAAATAATTTTATAAGAATAAGTATTTATAAAACATAATAATTAAAATTAAAAAAAGCAAAATTACCCAAAATTTTAAAGTATTTAACCTTTACTTTACACTTGTCATCTTAAAATTGTATATGTTGATGATTTAATAAGCATGAATGTTAAAATTTACCATACTAGCCAAATTATAAACTTTTATTGACCATAACGATAAATTTGAAGCTTCTAATAAAGAAAAAAACTTAACCTCCTATCTTTTTTATAAAAGACATAAATTGATAAGAAATCCCTAAGGCTCTATAAACCAAATCTAATTTAGTTCAATCTAAAATTAACAATTAGTGTATGATTTGATCAAATTTTGGATTAATTTCAAATTTAAAAGATTAATTCAATTTGTCTTATTAACGAATATCATTTTATTTTATTTTTAAAATAATATTATTTTAATCTTTAAAAAATAAATTAAAACGATATTATTTTAAGTTGGATTAAACAAAACTGAAATTAATTGAACTCAAACCACCTCAGTGAACCTAACGGACTCAATCCATTATTAATTCTACATATACATAAATAACATGCATTATTAGAGCTACCGATGAGTTAAGGTCGTCAATTCAATAAGATTTACCTACAAATCGCAAATTTGATGGAAATCTGAAAATTTGAAAACAAAATTCTTGGTAATTACCATATGTCTACGGGAACAGATTTACTGTCCAAGTCAAAAGCACAGAAGTTCCTCAACCAATTCGATCGGTCGCACAGCAATTTGGTATAGCAAATTTCCAGATTTCAATCAAATTCATCTCCATCCATACGTTACATCGAGTTGGTGGTCGCACAGCAATTCGGGACAGCCAATTTCCAGATTTCCATCAAATTTATCTCCATCCATACGTTGCATCGAATTGGTTGAGGAGCTTCTGTGCTCTTGACTTGATCGAGACAAAAGCAGAATGGAGAGTGAACCTAACTGACTCATTCCATTATTAATCCTACGTATAACATGCATTATTAGAACTACCGATGAGTTGAGGTCGTCAATTCAATAAGATTTACCTACAAATTGTAAATTTGACACTAATCTTATCGTCGGGCAAGACACGAAAGATTGCTTGATGTGGGCCATTGTGCCTTTCCACTGCGAATTGATGGTGACCAGAAGGGCAAGAGTCCGGATCGTTTGTCCATTATTATTCTGTCCAACTTTGTCCAACTTAAAAATGACGTCGTTTCTTATACAAAATGGACAGCACTATTGCTCCTTGGACAGACGCATGTGGATGGAGCCGTTTTTAAGCCAACAG
>JAOSBK010000204.1:2011015-2025846 GCA_027568895.1 Erythroxylum shatona
AAATATAATTATTCATTAATTAAAATTTTGTAATTAAAATATTATTAATTAGTTACAATATAATTAATTAAAATATATAATTAATTAATTAATTAATTAATAATTATATTTTAATTAATTAATTACAATATAGTTAACTAAAATATAATTAATTAATTAATTAATTGATTAATTAATTATAATAAAATTTTATTTTTTAGTATTTTTATAAACCAACCATTATCAATGATAATGGTAATCATTCCTTCCTCTTAACCGACCATCATAATTATAATGATAATATTCATTCCCATTCTTTACTATATTCATTCTCATTCCTATGACTATTCCTCTGTACGAACCAACCGCACCCTTACTCTCTTTATACTCTCGACCTACGAAGAGTACGTGAAAGTGATTGATCACATTAGTCGAGGGGCCACTGGAGAAAAGGATCTTAAAAGGAGAAGTGAACTTTTTAAGGAACTTCGAAGCAGGTCCTGAAACTGAAATATGCGTACTTCATACTATAAAACAGAAATTAACATTAACCATCTACCAAGAGTGAGTAATGATCAACCCACCTCTTGGAAACATGCGAGAAACTGGCTTCTTTCCTCGGTCCTGCAATGTAGTGATTCTAAACACAAGCAACCTGTTTGTGTTCTGTCAGATTTTTCTAAACCTTTCCTTCCATCCCATCGTTGCCTTCATTGTCCCTGTGCTCCTTACCTTGCCTCAACTCAAGTATCAGGGAAATGCTTCTGATTCTCCATTTGAAGAATACCCCATTACAGTTTGGTTCGCTACTGGTTGTTTGCTGGTTTACTGCCTGTTATACGCCGTCGAACTGGCGAAATTCTTAGGTAATGCTCAAGCGTACGCAATTTTTGTTCATCGTTTTAAGCTCTTGCTCGGGTCTCTATATATAGCTTACCTTGCATCAATGATCTTTCCGAGCTCATCCAACCATTCTTGTATGGAATCTGTATCATTGTCTCGTTGGATCGCCGGCTTCTCTTCAACACAATTGAGATGTTCATCAATTCGGTTTATGTCTCCATTAGGAGTAGATTTCTTCGTACAATGTCAAACACTGTGAGGGATCGAGGAAGCGTACTTCCCATGTAACCACAACTAGGACTATAGTGTACTTTTTTTTTAATTTGGGTTAATGTTATATGTAAGTATTTGCGAAATTATTAGACTCTAATGAACACACACCATCTTGTGTTATGGGACTGGGTAAATTTTCTCTTATTTGGAAAGCAAATCACCAATACATATAATTGGATATAATGATAATTGCAACAAGAAATGTATACTTATAACTAGATATATATAATGATAATTACATTATTGGAAATGGAAAGAATATCTAATTTTTTGGTCAAAAGTCTGGGAACCATGATCCAGTGTAGGTATTATATAGAAAAGGAAACAAGAAAACAAAATAGTAATGTAGTTGATATTTCCTGGTTCCATCAAATACAGGTTGTTTAGTTCTTAAGCTTTCAATTGGTCTCGGGTTAATGTGCAATTCAACCAATTTACATAATTGATTTGATTATCCACTTAATCATTAGGTCAAACTTCCTAACATATAAACTTTTGTTCTTATTCTATAAAGCTAAAAGTTCTACTTTCAAGATAAAAACTTTATGCTATTATGAAACAAAAATACAGCTTGGAGCCAATCTTCCCGAGAGATGGAATTGGGCCTTTCTTCTTCTAGAGATTTGCTTTCTTAAATATATAAGAACTAATAAAGGAAGTATAATAACAAGTTTTTTATAGGACTAGAAGCTTATAAAGAAACTGAGATGGATACAATGAAGTTGCTTACACATCTCTCTTTAACACCGTTCGTACTTTTTCCACTCATTGTCAAGAAACCATCGAGCTAAAGTTTCTCCTCCTCCTTATCCGTCAATTGTCCAAATTTGATCTTCAGTTTCATATCTGTATTCATATTACTCTTCTGCTCATCTTCATCTAAATCCATGTCTTGCATCACTTCCTCCTCCTTAGCTAATCATCATGAAAACAAAAAAAAATGTTACAACTTAGTTATATGTGCACATCAGAGAAAGAGAAAGATATATGTGTGTGTGTGTGTGTGTGTGTGTATAGCACACAAACCCTTTTCACCTTCTTGGCTATCTTGTTGAAGTATGCTAGTTATAGATTCAGGTTTTTCATCTTTTGGATCCTCTTCTAAGGTTTTGCACTTCTACAAAAAAAGAACTTGGGTAATGAATTCTAATCAGATTTGCTTTCTATGTTTGCAATGTAACCCCAAAAAAAAGTCAATTTGATTCCGTTTATCTCTAACTTGTGAAATTAGCCGATACAAAGCTATACAATAGAACCCAAGTTTCTCATCTCTAAAGCTATGGACTTCCATATGGATATGCACTAGTAGGAATTAATGTAACCTTCTTTTCATCACCCTTGTCAAGATCAACTTCGTTGTTGATGCTTTGCTTGGAATCCTGATTTTGAGGTCTGTCACGCTCTTGTTTGTAGCTCGATAGGTTGCTGATTAGGGGCCTAACAATTACTGCATGTTCTTCAGAACATTGTCTTTTAGTAGCTGTTAGAACAAAGAGTACAAGATCAATCATAGTTATTAATTCAGTAAACCAAATGGGCCCTTTAAGGAATGAAGCGTAAAGGGAAATGCCAACCATTGTCAACTTCAGCATTCCCTTCAGAATGCTTCTTCTTCCTACAGCTTTCACCTGTTGTCTGGACCATACCAACATTTAGGGTTTTGCCTTTCTGCTACAGAAAGAAATCAGACACAAAATGTGAGTCCAGACATGTGATTATTAACAAAGGTTCTAATGGACTCTTGTAGATTGTAACCTTAGGATTTTCCAAAAATTCTGTCCGAAATTTGATCTTCAACTCTATTTTCTTATGCTTTAACTTCTCCATCTCAGGACCGGAGAGTTCACTATTACATGACAGTTTTGATATTTCTAAACTTTCAGGTTTCCCTGGTTGACGAATTCTGCCAGTGCATTCCACGTTGGCCTCCCTAATATTGCGAGATCTTCTTCCATTTTCATACTCGTTCACAATCAACGTATTGCTTTGAAAATCTGCATAAAATATTTTTTTAAAATCACAGATACAAGTTCAGAGATGAGGGAATCATGATCATTACGTATATTGATTTAAATGAACATAGCAAAGGACTTACTTCCATCTTCGTCCATATCATCGAAGAACTTTGGCACCATCAAGTTTTTGAGCAGAAACCACATTTTTTTGTTAATTGAAGTTTGAGAAGCTTTTCCAAAATCCAAAAATGGATATAAATACAACCACTTTTTTTTGTACTTTTACCTTAGAGATGTCCATTGGAGTTTGAGTAGCAAATATAGTATCAAAATCTTCCAAAGGGGGTAAAGGTAGCCCTCCTTCTTCTTCCATAAGAACAATGCTAGACCCAGATGGTGGATTTGAAAGCTCTATTTCAGATTCTTGTTGCTCTTTTGTTAATAAACTCATCTAAATGATCAAAATTGCAAGGTAAGTCAAGCCAAAACATTGCCAATATCACGTAATAACTAAGTTATTATTACTTTTTCTTGAAAACTTGCTTAAAGAAAAAAATAACCATAATAAAAATCATAAAAGTAAATCGGCAACTAAAAACAATGAATTGTTATTTCTTCACCATTTTTAAGTTAGAGGAGTTTTTCTTATACATTGAGTTGAGAAAATATTAGGGTTTTCTATGATTTATTCCTGTGTTACCGATATGTGTACTTCCATAACTAGAACACAACCATCTTATTGTGGCTAATAAGAATTTTGTGAACATTTCATTATGATTTTGTATATTTCAAATATTATGTGCATCTTGGCATTGCAAAATATGGATTGAATTATCATATCAAAGTAAAGTATCATATCAATGGAAAATTTAATGAACTATATTAATACTAATATGATAAATTCAATGAAATATATTAATACTAATCTCGTGTTCATGAATGTAACATCTGAATTCTAGGTTACATAGCAACAACATTTTGATCATCGTTAAGGTATTATAAGTTATGTATCCTATCACAATCTTCTCTTATTAAATTTTTAATGCCTTCATAATGATTCAAATTTCAAGTAGAACTAAAATTCATTATAAACAACCTAATAAGTTTGAAATTACTCTCTTAATAATATATTAAAAAGTTGAGACTCTGAGACTAACGATTGAAGTCTGAAATGTGCTAATAACTCTATTTGAAATATTGAAATTATTAACTTGAAATTAATCAATCAATTGTTAAAATTTTATATTCAAAATGACTATTTTTTCTCGTATACCTGAAATTAAGAGTTCCTTTGGCAATTGCTCTTTTCTAAGTATGAAGTTATTGAAATGGGAAAACATCAAATGTATATATATATATATATAAATATTGGCAATCAACTTAAGTTAGAAAATTATTAGGGTACTAATTTAGTACATTAAATTACCTAGTAAATTTGTCACAAAAAAAGTTTCTAGTAAATTGATTCAAAATCTTAAGTGCGGATGAATTTGTAGAAAATATTACTTATTGCATAAGTTCCTATTAACCTAATCTAATATTCATTTTTAATTCTATTATTCCTTTTTGTTCTTACTACTAAACTCATCGTTGAGAGTATATTCTCGTCTAATTTGAAGCGAATAAAACTTAATTAAAAAATATTTATTTTGATATTTATAAAAAACAAAAAAAGAAATGATATCTCAAATAAAATGGCAAGCAAGAGGACTCAAGGTTAGCTTCAATATGTACCTTGAGAAATTATAGGCAAAATGATGGACTTTCTTTGGTTTCTACCCTCAGAGAGAGTTTAATAGTATCTCTTACTCATCATCCTGCAATTAAAAACTGTAAGAAACCTTCAAAACTCTTATCCCAAACCAATCAACTGTGAAATTTCCAGTAATCTAAAAGAAGCATAATTAGTTAATCGAAATAAAGATGCGATTATGTTCACAAAATCCTTCTTTTAAGAAGAATACAATCTAAATTGCTCATAATCTACTAATAAAAATCGGAGCTAGCTCGCTAATAGAATAGGATCAACTCAAAGATATCAGAGTGTTTCTGCAAAAACTTGTAAAACCAGTGAATTAAGCTCTTCAAAGAAACTCAAATCTTCTTAATATAGGCAAGTTCTTCTTCAACTCTAAGAAGATTTGTTACGATAAGGACTCATCTTACATTTCTAATAAATGTTTCTTACATGTAAAATATTATGTCCACGTGGAATAAGACTGTTATAAAATTAATGATGCTCATTAAGTTTCAGATTTTCTCTCAAGTGTAAAAATTTATTACTTGTGAACCTCCTTTGACTAATATGCAAAAAGTGAATTAGTCAACTCGATAACACTTTATTATCAAATATGGTAAGTGATTAACTTGCAGTTGGTGTTAGTGAAATCTTGAATTTACACTATATTATAAACTAATTATTAGAGTTTTTTTTTTCAAGGATATGAGATATATTGACTTATTTGAAGTGCTGTGCGAATACATGGGAACAGATTTGTTGTTCCCGAAGTGCTTTACTCGTATATTTGAATAAATCTCAGTCATTCATTACAGTAAGTTAGATGGTTAGGATCTTAAAGATAGTAATTTGAGAGCAGCAGATCTGCTCCCGTGAATATATATATGAAGAATGATTAGTTAAAATAGACATTTTGCATCCCGGCTCGAAATGGATCGCCAGTTATTGAATCTTAGTTGCAATTTTAATTTTGCACTCAAAAACATATCAAGAATAGGTTAATCCCTCTTCTAACTTATTACATACCTAACAAATAAGTACAATATGGGCATAGCCAAAAACCAGTACTAACTTTAATTATAATTCTAAAACTTGCCAAGTCTATCTTTTGAGACTTATTCCAATAAAGGGGAGTCAAGAAATAAGCATATTTGTATATAATATTCCAAATATTTACCTTTATGATGGAAATTTTTTGGTGTATGCTTTTTTTCCATGAAACATAGTAGCTTTAATTTCTTTTTTTTTTAAAGAGAGATATCAAGTTCATTCTACTTGAAACTACAATTTACCCATAAAATTATAATATATTCTATATATGGTAAACTATATTTTAATTTTACCTCAGATATAAAATATCAATTAAATACTAGAAATTTTGACTTCATACAAAAATTTCAACTTAATAGTTTCATTGTGAACTCATTTGCGTTAGAAAATTAAAATAATTTTAATAAGAACTTAATAAATTAGAATTTTTGTAGACTTACAGTATTAATAAATGAGCGATTACTTAATTTTTATTTTTACAATTAAAATATAATAATTTTATTAAAAATTTAATAAGATAAGTTTATGTAGTGCTTCGCATAAATAATTATAATGGAAGAAATTAATTAAGTCAACCTTGAGTTATAATTATAATAAATTAAAATTTCTAGTATTTGGTTAATTTTTTTAATATTTCTAATTAATGTTTTTTTAGGGAAATATTTCTAATTAATGTTAAAATCTTGATTAAATGTTTATATTTAAAATATAATTTAACCTAGGATTATAATTACACATGCAACACAATCATAACAATTGAATTAATACATACACTTGAAGAACACCAAATCCAAAAATGATTATTTAATTTTTTGAATGATCTATTTCATATTTTCGAATTTTGGAATTTAAGTAACCAAAATTAATGTACAAATTCCCACCTTGTTGGAAGTCAACAAAATCTGTCCTCGTAATTTTTACCATATTGCAATTCCCAAAGTTCCCCAACTTAATCTGGCCCTCACAAAAGATGCAAATCTCCACTCACATAATGGGATCTTATAGTTATGAACGTTCAAAACAGTAGTCAATAGTATTTATATGATAATTTTTTTAAACTAATAAAACTTGGAGTGGTTTATATGATGCATCATCTGGTGCTTTAGTTGCTTTTTGTAAGACTTGATATCAGCAACATCTTTCAGCATTTAACATAACATACCATTTCCCTTATAGTGTAGAAAATCTCGTCTGTTTGCCATGAACTAGATCATCTGATTATTACGATGAGATTATATCAATAGGCAGACACCATCATCATCGCTAAGCCTTAAGTAAACGTTCATGGATTCATTTAGTTGATTAATCTGCCAAGTGCTAGAAGCAAAACCAGAGCTCAAGGCAAGGCTCCTTAGCCTTGACATCCAATTTCTCAAGGCAAATAAGCAAATGACAAAGTTGGTTGACACCAGTGAAAATCCTACGAGTTTGTGAAACACGACAAATTGTAATAATAGACTTGCAAGATCTTGTGAAGGCTAAAGGCAAGGTTCGAAGAGTTGAAGCATTAGACTCCATTACTATCTTTAAGATCCACAAAACAAAACGAGGAACCAACTACAACTGAAACAAAAGGTTTGTAACAGAAGTCCTGAACAGCTCTAACAAATCGAAATAGTTTACTAGTACAGAGAAGCCTTCACATAACACAATCACTATTGATGCCACCCACATGACATTTAACTATTTTGCGAGTAATCAAAGCTCAGTGGTTGCTGACAAAATGGAGCCTGCATAAAAAAAAAAGGAGGAAAGGTATGTTTATCGTGGCAATTCAACCAATTTAAAGACCCAAATAACCAAATAATCGTGCAAAATGAAGGCCACTTTAACAAAACAGCATATTGGACACGTTCAAGCACCACCATAACCACAGTAGGAGAAAGAGGCAGAGATTTAAAAATACGACTAAAATTTCCAGGCAGAATGCATAAAACAAAGAATGACGTGAAGGCTACCTGGAATGCGGCGTGTCTAAACTGCTCATAAGAATTAGTATACATTATTGCAGTAGGTGGCCATTGCATATATGTAGCATCTCTTGCTGTATGATTTGATCCAGTGGCACAGAAGGGACTCATAACTGGACCTGCAGCAGGCCTATAGCTGACAGGTGTCTGAGTCCTTGCGATCTGTCCCAATGGAGGACAACCAGTATCATATTGAAAAAATGGGCCTTGAATCTTCTGCATATTGAATGGACTCATGCTAAAGTTTTGATTAGGAAGACTCCTTACATACCTGCAACAGTTCAGGGAAGGAACTAAATTTGGCTCATAAATATCAAATGATCAACTCTAGAAGATCAACATCTAACAAGTCAAACACCAACCATAGTAACATAGATTTAAATCACCAAAAGCCGAGAAAAGATTGTGAACTGGCAACCAGCAAGGCGCCATCAAACAACGTCTAACAGAATAAAATTTTCATAAAGTTAAAGACAAGAAAAGAAAAAACAAGACCATTGAGATCCATGTCACAAAAAGTATCGCAATCAAAAATTTTCAACAGGGGGACCCATTGAATGGCAAATAATTAACAAATCTTGATAAAGACACCAAACAGCTTCCAGATGAAAATTGACTTACCTTTCATAGCTCCGATCATAATCTGGATCAGTAAGATCCTTCTCTCTGTCTCTGAAAATAGCCACTCGAGAAGTACCATCCCTCATAGTGATATTTTTCTCTTGATCAATAACAAAGTCTCTGCAACCTTCATTCTCAACTCTGCCTATATTCAAATTTTTCTTGTCAGGAAGAACCTGAGAAACAGCATCGTCAGAGTTGAGACCGCTAGGGCTGCTGAAAATGCGTGCCCGTGCCTTATCATACTCTTCCTTCCTCTCTTCCACGCTTCTTACAGGATTTCGTTTGATCCCAGATTCACTGGAATCATTTAGAGAACCTTTGTTAGGACGAGGCCTAATAACAATCTTAACCTGCTCCGGTTTCTCATTTTCAGACTGTTTCACAGGAATTTCAGATAACCGGATTACAGGATATCTTCTTTCCATTGTTTTTTTCACCACAATTTTATTCATCATACCATCTACACCATTATCCTGTACCACGGTAACAAGTCCATAGTGTTGCACAACACGGTGAGTCGCAAGTCTCAGGTAAGAAGTAGGAAAATACTGGAATTCAAATTGTTGTTGATCAGAACTTTGCAAGAACCTCTGAATGTCAAGCCCCATTCGTAAAACTGGTCCCAAATGCATTAAGAAAACATGTCAGTGATCAGGAAAGTGAGGATAAAAAAGAAATAAAGAAAACAAAACTAGGGTCAACACAAATTCTACTGCAAGATAAATAATAAATGGCTTTAAAGCAGAAAAGTTTCCAGAATCACATGTTCACAAGAATAATCCACAAGTCTACCCAAGAGGAACATAAATCACACAGTTTTGAACCCCAAAAAACATTTACAAGTCACAAGAAGAACAAACCATGATTCAAAACAAATTCCAGACAAATAGAAGAAAAACATAAAAGGGCTTTCACATTCAATAGTCTTCAGATTACTCACAAACCCGTGACCAGTACATCCTCAGAAGGATCGGCATAAACACAAGAACAGTCCACACGCTTACAGAAAAGAAACATAAAGCTCACAATTAGTTGTTGAGCCCCAAAACATTTATAAGTCACTAAATTATTGATAGTATTAGGAGCTCGTGGACATGTACATAACTTGGAATCAATATACATAATAGCACCGTCTCCAAAGTAACTCAGCTTGTTGTGCAAACCCAGGAAGTGCATTAGTCCTCAAGTAATTAAAGTATATCTCTATCTGTGAAGGGTTTAAACCATCAGCCAGAACACTATCTCAATGGGGGAAAAGAACAGGAACTAGACAAATAGTTTTAATGGATCGCGGCAATGACGACTAGAAGATTAAATGCAATATCTCTACTTCAAACATAAAGTCATTACATGGGCATACACAAGTCAAAAGATATGCGGCTCCAAGCCCAATATCCTCTCAACCCCAACAACAAAAGAAATTCCCTTTTGAAGCATGTAATGCAAAGAAACAACAGGAAGTGCCATAAAACTTTAACAATAAGCAGGAAAAAATATTAACTGCATAAATTGGGTCAGAACTCGGAACCAACAAGGTTTCATGCACAAATTATTGGGTTAGAACTCGGAACCAACAAGGTTTCATCACAAATTATCTGCTGCACAAAACTCACAAACATTGAAGCATATCTGATTATTTCAGAGCAGTATCAATCCCTAGATGTATTGTGCTCAAAAGTAAATTAGGAAAATTGAAGAACTTAACCTCAGACAACATAATGAAGATAGAGAGAAGGAATTTATATTTGTAGGAGAAAAGCCAGCGACCTCCAGACCTTGATACAATTATTTGAATCTCCAATTATGTCCTTACCGGAAAATCAACCTCTATAGGTCGAAATCTTTATCTTCTTCTCGTCAATTCACAAGGCAATCAAGCAACAACTAACTCAAAATCTAAAACCCAAATCTGAAATAAGCAACTAATCCAGAAAACCAATCCATAATTCAACAAATCATCCAAGCTCTAATGCCAATTCAAATCCCCGATTCCCAGAAGAATTCCATTAAAACCCAAAAAAAATAAAAAATTTCTCAAATCCCCAGAAACCCACAGTCCAAAAAAGAAAACGAACAAACCGAACATATAAAATCATAATTCACAAACCAAACCATTCAACAAAATAGAAGTCAACTAACTGGTGAGACGATGACGAGTGTCCTGGAGAGCCTCGACCAAGAAGGGATCGATCAATAACTCCTTTTCAACAACAGTTGCTGCTGATGCCGCTGGGTGACTGGAAGTCTCCATCGTTGACTTCTCTTCTAACCTCTATTTCGCTCTGCAACTTCCACCACTTTCTATGCTCTATCCTTCTCCTTCTTCTTCCCTTAAGAGAGAATGAAAGGGAAGAGAGAAGATCTGTGAGAGCAGGTGTCAGGAAGCCAAACTCATCATTGCTATAGAGATACTAGATAGACATAGAAAAACGAGAGATTAAGCTTAGGGACGAAGATATAGAGAGACGCGTATATAAAAATCAAGGGTTGGGATTTTTCGGTGATCTCTTTAAAATCAAACCTCATTTTGGATATTTTTAATTCGATTTTTTCTCCAAGTTCCAACACGAACATGCTCCTGTTTTGGAGCTTAGTGATTTCCATTGTGTTGGAGCTGAAAATGATTGTGCATGACGATGGGTCGACCATGGTAATGGGTTGGGTTAGGTTAAATTAGTCCAGACCGAGCTTGATTCGAAATTCTATTTTTAGCTTTGGTTTCTTTGTCTAAGTTTGTCAGTTTGATCAGATTTGATTTTTTTTTACAAAAATAAAAAAGTCGTTATATGCAATGCCAAAAAGATTAAAATTTTAAGATTTAAAAGATTTAAGTAATATTAAACCATCATAAAATTAACTAGAAATTAAACAAAATCGAAAATTTTGAAATAAAATTAAAAAAATTAACCTTAATTTAAAACTTAATTGAAAAGGGAGAATATTAAATAAAAATAATTAGTTTATTTTAATTTATAAAAATTTATTAATTTATAAAAATCAACTAATCAATTAATAAAGTAATCAATTTTTAATAAAAATTATTAAATAAATCAAACAACAAAATTAAAAACTAAACTAAAAATTTGGTTAGTTTAAGATTTTTACAATTGTATTGTTCAAATTAATTTAATTTTTCAATCATTGATTTTATGTGAAGATTTTGCAATTTGGGTTAGGCCAAATTGGGCCATCTTAGCTTGAATTAGACCATATGGTTGAAATTTTTAAAAAATGTTTGAAGTCGACTTAATCATTCTTAAAATTAACGTTAAAAAATAACGTGTATTGTGTACATTCATATTAATGTTTGAGGTCGACTTGATCATTCTTAAAATTGACGTTAAAAAATAACGTGTATTGTGTACAATCATATTTTGTAAAAAAGTTTGTTTGACGTAATTAGGTTTTAAATGGATCGTGTTAAAAAGGACATCAACTTTAAATTTAATTTAACTCAATTCAATTAAAATTTAATTAAAATTTACTTATATTATTTTAAATTAGATAATTACAGAAGCAGAAGTGATTAAAGAGAATCTCACGAGTAATGATCATGTCATCTACATAAATTAAAATAAATATATGAAAAGAATCACTGTATGGAAAAAATAAAGAATGATCAACATGTGAACGAGTGAAACCAAAATCAAAGATGACATTAGAAAACATCACTACCCCATGACAAGATGCTTGCTTTAACCTATAGAGAGATACGTGAAGTTTGCAAACTAGTCAAGCCTCCCTGATTCCCAAATGGTATAAACGTGTAAACTTTCTCACCTATAGAGAGATATATGAAGTTTGCAAACTAGTCAAGCCTCCCTGATTCCCAAATGGTATAAACGTGTAAACTTTCTCATCAAGCTTGCCATAAAGGAAAACATTTTGAACATCAAGTTGGTGTAAACCGTCACTTAATGGGTGTCATTGTTAGAAAGACCTAACTCATTTTTTAAAATTAACTCAAGAGAGGAAAGTTTGCACATTATTATAAATTATTAAATGTTCTCATTCTTGTCCGATGTGGGATTCTTGCCACACCTCCCTGAGTTCAGAGTAGAACTGAACATCTGATAGACATATTGAACAAAAGGATATAACCGGACACTGCTCTAAACTGTTAAAACAAATTGGCTCTGATATTATGTTAGAAAGGCCTAACTCACCCCTAAAAGTTAGCTCAAGAGAAGAAGATTTGCACACTATTATAAATTGTTAAATGTTTTCGTACTTGTCTGATGTGAAATTCCTGACAACCATAGTTAAGAGACTTATATTATTCAATGCATTTATTAGATTGTCGTTTTGAATGCCCATTTGCAACATATTGATTTCTTATGAAGGTGAGGTATAGAAACGGACTAAGTTGTAGTCTCTTCCAAAAAGCATAAAGTGGATTCAATATTAGAAGACGAATTGCTAAGAAATGTACAATGTCTTCAGAAAATCTTCAAGAGAATTCTTTATACGTAGGGTTGAAGAATTAGACATAAATTGAGCTTTAAAGCAACAACAATGTTTCTACTTTGGACCAGACCCGGCTCTGAGCAAAAGCAGGCAGGACACCTGTCCAATGCCTAGCTTCATGAAAAATAAAATAGGTAATAAAGAAGGTCCTATTTTATTTTATTTTATTTTATTATAAAAGCTTTGATTTTTATAAAGAACAACAAATAGATCTCTATTTTATCTCTTTCATTTTTTATAAAAGTGCATTCTTGATTATCATTAAAAAAATAATAAAATAGAAACTTTTTTTTTATTTACCCAGAACCTGTAAAACTTCATAACCGACCTACTTTGGACGTGGTTGAATGTTCTTTTTGGCTGGTTTTAATGGAATGATAGGTGTAGAATCATTTACATGCATTTTAGTTGAAGGATTCGTTATGGATGTTGCTGCTTCGACTGTTGGTGTTGCTACTAGGGTGATTGTAGTTGATTCTATTTTCATATTTCATGTTTAATTAGTTCATTACTTAAAAAAATTGCACCATTCAAATAATTATAACAAATAATTATATTTGTTATGAGTTCATATTTACATTTTATTTTGAACAATTATAACAAATAATTATAGTACAATATGGAATGTTAATTTTTAAGGTTAATTTTAATTTATTTGTGATTTAAAATTAAGCATGGAATTAAAATTATAATTTAAAATTTTTAAATTAAATTATCGATTCTAAATGTGTAGTTTAAAATTTCTTAGAACAATTCCTTTATTTTTAAAATTCTAAAAAAAACTCATTCTATTTTTTTAGTTTTAAAAAAACCCATTCTTTTAAACTCCGCATAAAAAATAAATTAAGAGAATTTTATTCAAAAATAGAGTTTTTCTTAAATACCCTTTTGTTGTCTTGCCCTGAATTTGTTAAAAAAAACAAAGCAAATCACTTGAAAAAAAAAACATAAATTCAATCAAAATTTATTTTAAATTAAACTTGCTTATAGTGTATAGGATACCTTTCAATTGATTTTCTTTTTAAGCTTATCCAAAACATTCCTAATTAACTAACGCTTAAATTAATTAGTACTATAATTTAACTATATGGAAAGGAGTTTAAGTTGTTAAAAATGCATAAATTTGAATCGGTTTAATCTAATTTAATTTAAAGCTAATTAATCAAATTTAAAAAACAAAATAAGTTTGGATATAATTAGCAATCAGTTAAATCAATTTTCAAAGATTTTTTGGAATTCAACACGATTTTTTTTTTGTAATCGAATTTAATTTAGACGAGTTAGATTGAAGTCGAGTTAAATTTAAACCAAATCGTCTAAATTTGATCCAAAACTTAACTAAGTTAAAGATTAAAAATTGTTTTAACCATATTAAAGAAACGATATCATTTTAGTCAATTAATTATTTAATTATTAAACAAGAAGTTGTTTTAATTATTTAAGTTTTTTTAATTGTAACTCAAAAAAAGGAAATTTGTATTTTAGTATTTGATTTTAGTTACTTGGGGAAGTTCAAAATCATTTATTTAATCAAACCTCATCGGGTTCTATCAGGCTTGGGCTTGGATTCAACTCAAACTTGATCCGGAACAATCTCCAGTCTGAGTGGACCCGAGCTTTGCTCCGGAACTCAAATATAGGGCCGGGTCCGACCCGCCAGGTGACTCTCTTCTCCAGTACCCTTCTTAACCCGCTAGTTCTGTAATTTCGTTTCTCAACCATTTTCAATTTCATGATCTAAACCCTAACTTCGAAGACCATGTCCGATCATGTCCTGGCCGGACATTCTCCGCCGGCAGAGGAGGATTTCCATTCTCTCCCTATTCCTCCAACCGATCCCCTATACTTCTCCTGCCTGGACTATCCTTCTAACGACTTCCTATCCGATCTGCCCCTGTTTCTTGACGATAATTACGATTTTGACATCACTCT